>JARHVA010001273.1:737500-877500 GCA_037957365.1 Torreya grandis | reverse complement strand
ATATATAATATATATAAATATTGTATTATATAATATATTTTTATGATATTTTAATATATTATAATAATGACAATTTAATAACACTAATATATTTTAACATATTCCACTGCATGCAAGGTTTAGGAAAACTATCCTATGTTGCTACCAAGTGGATGTCAAGGCAAAAGTAAATTGCACATTATCTTCTTTCCATAATTTTTTATTGTAGGTTGATGAATAAATATTAGTTTTAGTTCAAAAATAATGTGAATTTAATGCCACACCATAAACATTTGTTATGTTGCTAGCACAACACTTGTTGAGTTACTTAGCCTAACACATATTGGAGTCTAAGTAAAGCCAAGTGACAAATGAATAATATGACTAATAGAGTGTACTCATCCCTCTTAAAATGTAGTTCTTCATCTAAATTTATCATGTTATGGAATTGACTACAAATTTTACTTAGGTTATCATTTACCAAATGTTCCATTTGACTAGAGGTAAATTGTTTTATGTTTCTTTAGTTGATGCAAGCCATTATTTCTTCCAAACTTATTTTAAGAAGATCTTAATTATATAGGCTAGCTAAAGAAACGTTTGTAACAAGAAAGGAGTTCTTTTTAGTCCATGTGTTTTATATAACATTAAGTGTTTCCTAGGTTTTTTTTGTAATTATAGTTTCTAGTGTTATAGTTCACTATTAAGTCCTTTTAATATGTAAATATAATGAAATTTAAATATAGTATTAATTGAAACTTATTTGTTTTTTAGAAATAAAATTTTATGACATTGATAGTATATAGAAATTATAATTGGTTTGCTTACAAAGAATTGACCTAATGGTGTTTTTTCCAAATTGTATTAGATCTACCTACAATGCAAAGGGGATAATGTAGTGCCTGCAAAGTAGGGGAATTGAATATTTTGGATCTTTGAAGACCCTAGACATTATTTTAATATCATGGAATTTTATTTTGGTGACAGCTAAAATAAATTATCAAATGAATTTGACATTAAAGAGGACTTATATAACTATGCTTATACATTTAGAGATCTTAGGTGTTAGTTCAATCATTTTGGCTTAGCTTATGTAAGTATGAGTATGCAAATTTGCATCACTACTTCTTGTAAACTTGAGGGGATATTATTTTGCTACATTGTTTCCTTGTGTATTTTTGTTCAATGATTTTTTATTTTTTGAAATGGCTCTGTAAAGCTAAAAAAATTAGGTTCTTACAATCATAGTTTAAGATTCAATTCTTATGCTTACAAGTGTGGCCTAGATATTTTTTTGGTATGCCACCTATTACATGTAATATATCAAATTATGGTGAATGTATTTGATTTAGTCATCTATCGTCTTGATCAACAAAAAAAAGGTTAGTCAAATGTAGCTCATATGTGGTTTACTATAATAGCATATTACCCTAAACAAAATTTGTTTCTTCTTAAGATTTTGGTTTAATGTTCATCATTCCTTTCCACTTTAAGTTTCAATCAAATTTTCATCCCAATTTATGTGTGATATAGTGTAGTTTGCTTATCATGTATCCCTATGGAATTTGTACTACTAACCATGTAGTTTAGTTTAACTACCATGTATGCCCCTCAATTTGAAAACACTAAGTGTATACACATAATATTTTCAAAATTTATCAATTATTGATGCTTTCTCTCTTGCAGGAACCCATCGAGTCTTAATCTCTCTATGAGCATGCCTTAAGGGGTGTACCAAGAAAGGGGTGGGTAGACCATTAGTGCTTTTCAAGATTGTTGTCCCTTTACTACCACTTGTTATCTACACAACCATCTCCTTAAAAAATTCCCCTAAGCTTTTTTTCCCTCTTTTACACCCTTCTCTAGTCATTTTTTGCCTTCATTAACCCTTCCCTAGCTTAAAATCCTTTTTGAAGGTTTATGATACAATGTCAACCCATCGACCCTATATTCTAATTGACAAAATTCATTTAGGGTCTAGGTCAGCTCTTGGCCAACCTAGACCAAGACATAATAACCAAGACCTATTTGATTTTGTCAATAATAATATAGAGTTAATTGGGCCAACCCTGTCATCTAAAATTTTGGATAGGACCAGGGTTAGATTCAGCTATATAAACATATTTTTTTTATCATCTCTTAGGAAGAGAAGAGAAAAAGAAGAGATATATATTATGTATATGCTTATCTACCATTCTACTTAAGGTTCATAGCTGAGGGTTTCATACTTTTTTAAGATATATGAATCTTGTCTTGTGAAGAAGTCTTTTGGATGTATAAATAGGTTATGTAGCCTAGAGCTAATTTATCATTTTCATCCTTTCATACCAAAACAACCTCTTGTGAAGCACCTTAGCCAAGGGAGAGATTAAGTCTCAGTGGGTTTGTCGTCAAAGGTAATTTTTCCTAACTTTATTCCTCCTTTATAAGAATAGATAGATATGCATTTATACTTATCTCTTATGAATTAAGATTTGGTATAAATTAATGTGAGTATATGTCATCTATGCATGTTTTTTTTTTATGTTTATTACCCTCATTTTGTACCACAAGATTTGGTGAGAACTATATTATAATTTACTTTGGTTTTGTCATGTATACATTGTGAACATGAAAACATAGGACCTAGCTATGGTTATTGCATATTTTTGTTTGACAGGAGGCTTTGGAACCCACCCTAGTGATATTATTGTGGTAAGATATACCTTGGCTAGGTCTAGCAGATCTACCTTGGTCATGACCTTGAATATCTAATGCATCAACAATTAGAAGTGTAAATAGAATTTATCTTCTCTAAGTTAGGATTAATTTATAGATCTTTTGTATTCTCATTTGTATAAATTTTGGTGAAATCAATGTGAATCTAACCCTTGCAAGTTTTCTTTCACACACCATCACTTTTGTCTTCATATTTATAATTTTCTATATTTTTAGTAATATATCAAACTAGTCATTATAGTCCTAATTTTTAATCCATAGGTTTAACACGTAATCACTTCAAAATGACTACGTTATGTCTGTATATGTCTTCATCAATTATAGGTTACTGGATCAAGTAGTTTGACATAGTATTCTTCTTCAGTTCCAAATTAGCATACATAGTCAAATAGGTCAAATTTGATTACTATTTTCTTCTATCAATATATAGGTCAACAAACATTGTTGAATAGGTTGACTTTATTTATTATCTCTTGTTTAGCATATAGGGTTTTATAGTACTTGGTCGAACTAGTTGATCCAATTAGTAGATTTTAAAAGCAGCATCTAAGCAATATCAACATTAAATTTTCAATCTAAATCATATTCAATCCCACCAAGGTTCATTTATTTTCTCTTTGTTATTTTAGTTATTCTTTTAGTATTATTTTTCACAATTTGGTGATCTTTAAAACTACAACCCTACAACTAACTAGGTCAATATGGTCAACCTAATTATATATTTGTCTTCTATCTATGAGACATAGTTGACCTATTTTAATTTTTTATTAAATACCTTACTTATATAGAATATCATCGACCTAGTCAAAACAAAATTGTAATGTTTGTATATAGTGTCACTTGAACCAACTCTATACTATTCTCAATCAAGGAATTAGCATTTATTTACAAATTATTAATTCACATTTTCTTCTCAGTTGTTTACATGCTTAGAGTAACTCACATAGTCTAAATAGGTGGTTTTTTCAAACTTCTATTTTAGTTACACTAGTTTAGTCTTTTTGCACACACTACCAAACCACTTAACATTTAAAAATAATTAAACATTTATCTTCCCAAGGCCTACCTACTTGTATTTCATCACTAAGGAGGAAGCTAACTTGTTTTTATGGCCAAATATAAATACGTGGTTAATTGTATATATTGGCAAAGCACTTGACACCCTTATCATTATGGGATTGTGAAGTAAGGGGGTAGGCCCCAATACCAAGTTAGTATCATTTCCAATACAAATCCCTTTTAGCTCAAATGTCCTAAAACCAACATTAGATTACTTTCTAGTTCCCTATTTTCAACCAACTTTCCTATCATATTAAAATCAAACTTATTTATAATATAATAACACTTAGGGTGACCAATTAGTTAGCATTTACTTTTTAGCTATTGATTTCTTTTTGATCATTGAGTGTTGTATTAAAAAACCTGTATTGGATAGTGTTCGTGCAAAGTTTGTGTTATGTGCTCCAATTAGATCAGTCACATTGATCCAATTGTTTGTGTGTTTGCTTTCATTATTGTTTTAAATTATCTTGAAAAAATTTCCCCTATTTTAGAACACTGTCATCTTGGTCACTACAGTCTCTTATAGCCTATTCTACCTTCTTACCAATAGTACATAATCAACCTACATGATTATGTCTTATTATCCCCTTATCTAGTTACTTGTTCATTAGTACACTATCAACCTACAAAACTATGTATCCTTATCAGCTTGTTTAGCCTTCCTATCTGTAATACATAGTCAAACTTCACCACTATGTATCCTTATCTATATGTTTAGTTCCATGGGTTACAGAACATAATCAACCAATACAAATTTATATCTTATTTTTTTATTGCCTTCGAATCATATTTTATCTCCCTTATGTCATCATGAACTTCATGTTCTAGGAAAACATAGAGTTGAACTCAACAAATATGATGAGCTTTACCAATCCCAATAGGCTTCCCCATAAATAGTTTATGGTTTCCACTTTAAATGAAATCAATGTGCATGTAGCCACTCACACTATAAATTATGGGATTCCTCCTCATTCATATTCAGTATATAATCCTCTTTTATCCTTATAATATTAACCTAAATTAGAGTATACTCCATAAATCCTTTTCTTCATTAATGAGTTTCCTCAACATAGGGGAAACGACCCTTTCACTATTTAAAATCTCATGATAAGTGGTTAAGAAAAAGAACCCCATTCACCTTCCCCCACATTCTCTCATGGATTTAGGGGTGATACCTTCTTTGCTTCTCAACCTCTCCCTTATATTTTTACTCCTTCTCATACTATGATCTCTTCCTCCTTGCTTTTATTTGCCTCCATGTCAAGTATTTCTACTAACATGACAGGTTCAACATCTAGCAAGCCTTTCAAAGACACACTCTTTTCAATCCCTCTATTAGTACATTATTTAATACTAGTGGTAATCATGCCACTAGTGCTTATTTATCTTCCAATCCTTCTACTAGTGCATATTTTACTACACACGCTAATCATGCTACTAGTGCCTCCTTTTCTACCAATGCCTCTCAAGATACTAGTGTCATGCATGCCACTACTCATAGTGGAACCCAAGCCTCTAATACCAATGTTAATACTTTACATACTATGCAAACTAGTCAAAACACCACTCAAACCCATTAAATATTATTACAAACACTTAATCAAATGAATGCATTTCAAGTTAATAATTCTAACTAAATGATGTAAATACATATTTGATTTAATAGTTTTGGGAATATTGTAGTCTTATTCTTAGTTTAGTTAAGGACCTAAAAAAGGAAAATTAATAAATAATATTAAAATAATTAAGCTACTGATATGTATGATTTAATTGTAATTTTAACCTTTCTAAAAATAGTAATAAATGTGGAGAAAATAAGACTTATTTGGAAACAGACTGATACACCTGAGACAAGGTATAAAATTTTTTGTGTAGAACTAGAATAGTGTCACAAATTAGGATCTAGATTTCATTTTATGAAAGGATAGGAGCACTAAAATAGGACACCCTAGGGTTTGTTACTATAGTCCTCTTTTGTCATTATTATCTAGGATACTCGAGCTTTCTCAGTTTTGTTCATTTCCCCTGTGTGAGCTTGCCTGTGAAATTTAGACATTGGATGTCTTTAGAACTCCCTGTAGAGATAATTTAGTCTTCACACCCTAGAATCCATTTTGATTTGAAAAGATTTGAGATAGAATGGGGGTTAGTGTCTGTAAGGTATACTAAACATGTATCCACACCCCTTGTATAGGTATGTTTCCTACATACCAATACTCTGAAGAGGGATCAAACCATATGTAGTTCTCTCACTTGATGTATTTTATGCAATAGTGTGTATGAAGTTAAAAAATAATAAAATTGGGTGTCCTTGAGGTGGTTATGGATTGGTGTAAGGATTTGAATAATCTTGTCGTTATATTAGATGGTTATATGCATAGAATAGGGAAATATGCCTGAGTAGTGTTGCTAGTATTCTTGATTTCTTTGTGATATTTGCCCACCCCTTCTAAATGAACTTTGAATGGTATTTTATAGATATATGTTGGTCATATGTTTAATGTATTCATGTTAGGCTAAATAAGAAGGATAGGAACTAGAAATAAATGACCATTGGAGCTAAAAATTCACTTGAATAGGAGTGCCAAAAATGGACACCCTCGGGTCCAATTTTATAGTCTAAGTTGGGAGCTATTATCCTAAGGGTACGAGATCTAGAGGGATAGATTTTTCATGGTAAAAGCTACTTGAAGGAAGTGAAATCACTATCTGAAAGGATAAAAATGACTAGGAATCAATGAAAAGGTGCCTATGAGGGTTATGAGAGCAAGCAAGATGGACCTATGGGTTGGGTGTCACAAGCCATACTCAAGTTACCTATTTTCACATTTTATATGACTACATTTTCCCCCCACGTTATTTTAGTGATGCAGCAAAGAAAAATACTAAGATAAAGGAAAAATAGAAAGTGTGCCTAAACTTACCTACAAGGGTAAAGATCATGAAGCTGTGTGATGTTGGGTGTGTATAGAGAGAGCATATTGTGAAGTGTAAATCTACAAGAGAAAAAAAAATAGATCAGTTCTTACTAGATATGATATATCTAAAATAAGAACATATAAAGCTGGTTAAGAGAGAGAGGAAGAGAAAGGAATGAATTCACCTCACCAAGTACATGAACCATTAAAAAATATATTGTGATGTTAATTGATGCTGAGTGATGCTAAGTATTGTTGGGTATGTGTTGTACCAAGATTGATATCATAAATGGAGCTAAGTGCTCAATTCTCTAGGAGTGGCTCAAAAATGCAAAATTTGGCCCTTTGGCTCCATCATCACCAATTAAGTGAATTTATGTGATCATGTGCATGTTAATTAATGTTTGGACTATGTGTCCAATCCCTCTAAGTAGGTGGTTTAAGAATATAAAGGCTATCTAGTCCTTTGGCTCCATCATTACCCCATGAAGTGAAGCTATAAAATGATACCGATATGAATTTATGTCATATAGAATGACTCTCAAGACCATGAATGCTCTATAATATAATAATGGCATGGATATTTGAATGTGTACTAGAAACTAGGCCAATCTTTGTCAACTTGAAAAAGGTGGAGATTAGGCTTGTATAAAATCCACTCCAAAATTGGTTAATAAGCTTATGTAGAAGCCACTCAAAATTGATGGAGGTTACACTTGTATGAAATTCATTACAAAATGATTTCAACCACCTATAGATGGAATAAGACATGCAACTATTGAGAATACCTAGGTAATATACTAAATTCAAAAATAAAAGAAGTCAAATGTGTCATGCACATTGTCCCCGATCATTGGTGTCTGAAACATGGATTTTGATCTATAAGTTATACTAACTTTCTAATCTAAAACTATAAGTAGAAACCATCATGCCACACAGGATGCCCCTTATATTTGGATTCTTTGAGAAAAACTATACTGAAGCTACTAAATTTGAAATAGTTTGTATGTTCAAAACTATAGATGAGCTTACCTTTCTACCTGTTTCTAGAAAATTTATTTTTTTTGTTGTTTGGACAAGAGTGCTAAAATCAAACACCTTGTTGTCTAACATTGTAGTGTAATCTTGGTGTTATTATCCTAAGCTAATTCTGATGACTATTCTATAATTATCACTGTCTGCCTAGTCTATTCTGCCTAGTTTGAAGTATGGTTATTATTTTGGGTGTTCTAAATGCTAATTTTTTGAATTTTAGGAGCTTTGATCTTTATGACAAAACCCCTATTTTTTTCCCCCTCTTCTAAGGGTAGGAATGAATACCCTGTAATGACTATCCTCAAAATAAATATCCTTGAAAGTGTGTTATTCTATGAGAATACATGATATAGCAATGATAATTGACAAGATATCTCAAGATTTAGCATGGTTTGTAATGGAAATTATTAAATCAATATGGGTATGACTAGATAGATATATCAATGTAATAGTATGTGCAATATAATGAACTAGAACAAGAAGTCTATTTAGTTATTAGTTTTTATTGTCATAGAGGGATGGAGCATGATGTCCATCATGGTATCCAAAAAATCAAGATAATGCATGATGTGGATCATGGCATTACAAAAAATTGAGAAGCAAATCAAGCAACATGCACACAAGGTAGGAATCAAGAAGCATATAAAAGTGGCCAAGGGGCCAAGCAAACAAGGGTAATGGGCATATTTCACTCAAACTAGAAATCAATCATAAAAGGCATGTTCAAATGACACATACAAATATAATTAGAAATAACCAAGGTTGGCATGAAATCCATAATCACATAGAAGAGTACAGGAAAAGGAAATTGGAAATTTTCCTAAGGCACGCATAAGATTATAAGCAAATGACATTAACAAACATCCTAAGGCACATAGAGGAGATAAATAGGAATTGAGAAATACAATCATATCTAGCTACATAAAATAAGAAAAGAAAACATCTAAATACTAGAAATACAATCACATCTAACTAATCAAATCAAGAAGTAAAAGTATGTAAGACATGTAGTACAAGACTAGATATATGCTAAGAAACATACAAGTGCTATATATTAGTGACTATCGATAAAGTAATCTATGTAAGCTAGTAATTAATGTATGTCAACATGATAACTAGAATATGTGGTGTAGGGATGACATAACTTGGATGGTGTAGTCATGTAGAAGATGCCCCTAGTGGGTAGATATATCAATATGTGTCTCGAATATATGAATTAGGATGCTCCATTAATGGGTAGAGTGAAGCAATCTAGGATCTGGATGTCACTGTAGACACTCAAATAAGATCAAGTGAAGCATGATAATATAGATAAATTGACAAACAATAACATAGAATAGCAAATGTAAGTCTAGCATTATAGTATAAATGTAAAACATGGATGATGCATACAACTGAAATGTTTTTGAGTTTTTTAATATTTGAATGTTTTTGAGATTTTGACATATTTGAATGTTTTCGTATTTTTTGACATATTATATTATTTTTGGTATTTTGACATATTTGAAAGTTTTTATATTTTTTTGATATATGTTATGTGCAATCAATCATGAGGAGACTATGTACAAGAAATTAAAAAAAAGTTATGTACAAGAAATATTGGGAAGAAATTATACTAACCGATGAGTCTCATGAGAGACTCCCTATCATGGTGTCCTGTATCAAGGAGAAGGATCATGTATGATCATGAAGCATGATGGAATGGCTAAGATTGTGGCTCTAAAAGTTGTGTATGTTATAATTGTTTTAAAATATTTGAAAATGAAACTAGATGTGGGGTCCCCCTATAACTCTAAGAATTGGATGCAACTGTAGGTCTCTTAGGGACCCATTTGGTAGTAAGATAAACTCTCTGAACATGTGCTCTATGTGTAGAGGTATGAGATCTCATTGATATTTCCATAGGTGTGAACACTATAATTAGAAGCTATCTAAAATCCTAAAACTATGATTTCTCTAAAAAAACCTTCGTTGAAATGTATGAACTTTTTGTGCTCGTGATGGATGCCTCAATTGTGTCTGAATCTGAACTAGTAGAATAATTGAAGCTAGTGGAGAAACTAAAACTAGTGGTAGAACTAAAACTAGTGAAGAAATTAAAACTGGTGACAAAATTGAAACTAGTGACTATAAAATAGTAGATGGCTCTGAAGTGGGGAGTGATAACTCATACAAAACTCTACCAACTATAACAACCTGATTAGTGTGAATGAATTTCATGCATCTATGAACTGTAGAAGGTATTGTTTGAAGTTTTTGAATCTATGGTCAACCAAGTAACATATCAAAAAATCTTACACTAGGAATAATAGTAAATGGTGTGGTCATATGTATTGGACCCACCTATAAAGGAAGTAAAATCTCACCCAATGAACTCTGAATGTGCCCACTAAATCCACTGATAATTGTGTCTATCAAGGTAATATTTTTCTTTGAATATCCCAAATGGTGTAGTAATGTCATAGTTCACATGTTTACGTTAGATCTATTGTCTATGAGAACACTATGAATAGGATGATTATGAATGTAAAATCTGATAAAGAGTGCATGATAATTTGAATCATCCTCCATGATCTCCTACTTTGAGAAGGGTATGGAAGGTCTAGTTGGAACTCTAGAATTATATACACCAATCATGTTGCTTAAAGGATGTGACTCAATTGAAGGTGCATTGTATGTAGATGGTGGAGGATGTGCATGATATGCATGGTGAACACCTAATGTATCCCCTATATCTTATTTAGAATGTTTTGGGAAAGGATATGAGAAGATTTTCAAAGCTTTATACTATGTTTGTTTTGCTTGAGGAGGCTCAACTAAAGTGCCAAGATCAATAATGTTGTCATCTATCAAGTCTTGTATCTTGTGTTTCAAACTGATGCATCTATTTTTTGTGTGGCCTAGTACCTTGTGAAAATTTCAAAATGCATTCTGATCATAATCCCATGGAAGAGGCCTTATTGGATCAACTTCTCAAAAATGAGGGAGAAATATGATATTACATTCCAAAATCTATTGTCAAACTCTAGTTGGAGATACTAGTAGATTAGAAAAAGTTTGTCATGGATGTGTTGATAAAACCACTCACTAAGGGGGCTCTAAAGCCGCATTAACTATAGGTTGATTCTAAATTTTATTATCATTAACCTTTAATTTGTACGAGACTTTGTTGTTACTCTTGTTTTTTTTTTTGATATGCTCGTGTACTTGAGTTTGCCCATTAAAATGAGTTTGACTTCCCTTTCCTTTAGTGTATGACATAACTCAATGAAGGAAGAGAACCTTTTGAACATTATTGATTCATGCAAAGATGGTAGAAGACTCTATTTGAAGATATCTTGTAACTCTTGATCGACCATGGGGATATTCATCTTATCCAAGATAGTCTTATATTGAAGAACATAATTTGTGAGATGCTTATTTGACCTTTGTTTTTATTGTGCAACTTGGGCATACAAAACCTTGTCACCAATGTTAATGCTAAAATGAGCTAGGAACATGTTAGCCAAAATATTGAATGCATTGACTGACTGATTTGATAGATTATAGAACCATTGTAAAGCATAATCCTTTAGAATCTATAAAAATAGCGTAGTTAATAGCTGGTCATTTGGCACATAGTCCAATCATGTTGTGTGAAAATCTCTCAAATGTGTCTCTAGATCACCCTTGCCATCATATAGAGTGAGTTTGGGTTGAATAAAACCTTATGGCAAGCGTTTGAAAGTAATATGACATACCAATGGTGTATGAAGTAGATCAAAAGAATCCAAGGCCTGTGTAGGTCTAAAATCACCTTGCTCAAGATGTAGCACCTTGGATTGAAAAAAAAATCTCTTGCATAAGCCTACCACATCATGAGACAAAGATGTACTAGTTTTAGCTGGTGGTGGCATAAAGGCAAGTTGGGATGCTATAGGGGGTTATTGAGACATAGTTTCCCCTGTAGTGTCATATGTAACTAGATGCTCTAAAGGAATGGAAGACTCAACTTGCTTAGACTTTTTAATTTCCATGATAGTTGAAAGATAAGAGTATGATCTCTAAGTTGTTCCTTGATTCTTTCTTGAAAACTTTGTAGGGTAAAATCTTTGTTGAGTACAACTTCATTGTCAATAATAGGTGGAAGTGGATCAAGAGTATGATGTGGTGGGTCATGAACATCAATGTTTGTATCATCATTGTTGAAATTATTCTCATATTACTCATTTTTGAAATTATTCTCATGGAAATTGGTGTAATCTAGATGTGTAGGATCTGTAGCAAGAACCTGAGTTGGTTGTTTATCCATGATATATGGTTGAGTTAAAGTAATTTGGGTGAATTTAGGAGGGTTTCCACTAAGTCTTGCACTTCATCTCAAAGTAAAAGATGCAAGGAGCTTAGATGTCATAAGGAGAACAACTTGAAAAATGAAAGAGTGGATTAAATGAATATATTCTAAATAATGAACTGGAATATGCATAAAAAAGATACGATTGGTCACAAACATGTAAGGTGATACCTCAAAAGTAATGGGACCTAGTATATGTAGCTAGGGTTTTTTAAATTATTATTTTTAAAATTTACTATGGAATTTTAAAATTTGATGCTAATTTTTTATTTAAATATGCAGGTAAAAAATAAATAAAAAATTAGAAAATTCTTGATTTGAAAGGACCTAGTGGATGCAACTAGGGTTTGGAAGAAAATATGTTTTTTTTTTAAAATTTACTATGGAATTTTAAAAATTAATGCTAATTTTTTATTTAAATATGCATGTAAAAAATTATAAAATTATTGTAAAAATTATCAAATAGTTTACCCTAGGTTTTCTAAGATTTTATGAACAAAGTAAGTTGGGTTCACCAAATGATTTAATAGTTTTGAGAATATTGGAGTCTTATTCCTAATTTAATTAACGGTATAGAATATAAAAATTAGTAAATAATATTGAAATAATTAAGATATTGATTTATATAATTTAATTTTAATTTGAACCTTTCTAAAAATAGTAATAAATGTGGAGAAAATAAGACTTAGCTGGAAATTGACTGAGATGACTGAGATAGGGTCTGAAATTTATTATGCAAAACTAGAATAGTGTCACAAATCAGGATTTGGATTTCATTTTATGAAAGGAAAAGAGCATTGAAATAGGACATCCTAAGGTATGGTGCTATAGTCCTCTTCTATCACTATTATTGAAGAGACCTGAGCTTTCTAGGTTTAGTTTGTTGCCCTTGTGTGAACCTACCTATGAAATTTTAGATGTTGGATGTTTTAACTCCCTATACAAATGATTTAATATTCAAACCCTAGACTCAATTATGCTTTGACAAACTTTGAGATATAAATGAGAGGGTTAGTGTGTGTAAAATGCATTGAACATGTATCCACACCCCTTGTGTGGGTATGTTGCCTACATACCAATACTCTGAAGAGGGATCAAGCCATATGTAGTTCTCCCACTTGATGTGCTTTATGAAATAGTGTGTATAAAGATGTAAAATGATAAAAATGGGTGTGATTGAAGTGGCTAAGGACTGATGTAAGGATTTGAATAAGCTTGTGGTTGTATTGGATGGTTGTATGTAGAGAATAGTGAAATATTCTTGAGTAGTCTAGCTTGTATTCTTACTTACTTTGTGATATTTTCCCACCCATTATAAATGAACTTTGAATGGGATTTTATAGAGATCTGTTGGTCATGGGTCGAGTGTATTCACATTAGACTGATAAGAAGAAGGATAGGAACTAAAAATAAATGATCATTGGAGCTAAAAATGCACTTAGATAGGAGCATCAAAAATGGACACTCTAGGGTCCGATGCTATAGTCCAAGTTGGGTGTTATTATCTTAAGGGTACAAGACCTAGGGTGATGGATTTATCATGGGAAAGTTTCTTGGAGGAACTGGAATCACTATCTGTAAGGTTATAGATGACTGGGAATCATTGAAAAGGTGCCTAGGAGGGTCTTGAGAGCAAGAAAGAGGGACCTATAAGTTGGGTGTCACAAGACACACTCAAGTTACCTATTTTCAAATTTTATATGAATAAAATAATCACCTTATTCATCTTCAAAATCAACCTCAACAAGTTCTACGGGGAACACACAATCAAAATTACCCCTACCCCACCTTAGGTATTCCCATGGCAACCTCATTCCCCAACCACCCCTTGTTAACAAAATGATTATAAATCTTCAAGATGAACCTATTACACCTCAAATTGCTAATATATATAGGAGGTATCACACCTACCATTAATTATAATAGGTCAACTGATCCTACCTTACATTTAAAAAAGTTTGATAATCTCTATAAATATTGGGTCAAGTTAAACACTTTTACTGCTACCAAGATGTTATCGAAAACCCTCTTTGAAGATGTTTAAGATTGGTATAATCAACTCAATTCCCATTCTATCACTAGTTTTTAATATCTAGTTAACACTCTAGTACAATATTTTCAAATTAGTGACCTCCCTGAGAATACTTTGACTCATTTTATCAATTTCAAGTAACTTGAAACCAAAACTACACAAGCTTTCATCAAACAATGGAAATCCTTGTCTAATAAGTGTGAGAATGACATGGAGGATGATAACCTCTTTCCTCTATTCACTAATGCTCTTTATCCCAAGTTATAATATTAAGTTAGGACTCTCTCCCCAAACTTTGGAAGAGGCCCTCGACCAATCCAAGTGCCATGATTTTCTCATTCATCAATTTGAGCCATCCCAACCTCCTGTGGGAACTTGCATGCTCATCAAAAATAAAAATTGTCACACTAAAAATTATGGTGGAATTGATTCCTATGATACCATTCATAACATTCAAGCTATCACTCCCAATCCTCCTTTAGAGTAAGCTTCCCCTTTAAACCACACCCCTAATCCTCAATTTTCTCAAATAAACAACATCAATGTTTATAAGCCATTATCCTTAGCAAAAATCCAAAATCATCTACCAAGGCCTATTCCATGAGAGATTGACCCCACTCACCCTATGAAATCATGGTATGATCCAAATAAATTTTGTTGGTTTCATATTAGTTGGGGTCACTCTTACGATACTTGCTAATTATGTAATTAGCTATGGAAATCCTCCTTGGTCCCAATTTCAGTCATGATTCAATCATTTGTAAATGTCAACAATCCTATGACATTGCCTTCAAATCTCATGAAACACAAAATAAAAATCAAGCTTTGAAGTAGGTTAATGCTCATCTAGCCATCTACAAATATCCTCTTCCTAATCATTAAGATAATAATGATAAGCCTACTCTTTCCACAAATAATGTTGAAAGTATTATAGACTAAACACCCGAAGAGAATGTGGTAAATATTAATAATATGTGAAGGGTAGTCATTTTCATTGATTCTTATCTTATACACACACACCAATCATCCCAAAAATTTTGTGTTATCCAATATTCTTCCCCAATTCACCTAACAGAGTTGGGGCAAGAGGGCCTTATCTCTTTCAAAGTATAAATTCCAACACCTCCATCGGATAACACCTCATATAATATTTATATAATTTCTCCAACCTCCCTACCCATCAATAACATTATTCAACCTTCTAATACCACTTATTCAAATCTATCATAATATAAACCTAATTCAACTGCCCCATCATCTAATGACAATCAACTAATTTATCCCCAAAATGAATTGACCATGTCTTCTCAACACAAGTTTACATGCAATTATAATCCTCCTTCCTAGGATATCCTCCAACATTATTCATCTCTATCCAATATTACAACCATGGGTTATGATGAATTGGACCCTGTCATGGAGTATACCAATCTCCCATATCAAATTCCCTTTCTTGAACTCATGCAGACTTCTCTGTATCATCAAAACTACCTTATGCAAATATTATTCAAAATGAACATCCCCCATCCTCCCCTATAAGGACATGAATCTACCTTGTCTAGGTTAGAAGATAGTATCTTGAAACAATGCAAAGAGATGTCTATACATGTTGATGAAATAATGGGCACTTCTATTTCTCTCAAATTTCCTATCCCTTCTATGATCCTCGATGAGATTCTACTTTGCACAGATGATCCTCCACTCTTTATAAGCATCCAATCAATGATATCCAAGTTAATTGTTATTTGATTGACAAGTTTTTAGGTACTTATGTTTCATCCCTTGACATCATTTAAAACCCTTAGATATTCTGAGTGTAATCTCAAGTCCACACACAACATGTGTTGAGGTTATGATCGAAGGCAAATACCTCCTTTAGGTTATGTGTGGCTCCCTATTACTGTCTTGCCTATCATTTTTTGAGTGAATATTATGATATTCAATTTTACCCTTTCCTACAATATCTTTCTTGGTAAGCCATGGACTCATCGCATGAGGGTTTTCACCTTTTCTGCCTGCCAATGTGTAAAGTTTCCTCACAATGGTATTATCTATAGGATTTAAGGAGACACCAACCCTTATAATTTTGAATAATTCCAAGACCATGGTGTATTCAAAATTCTAACCCTTGAACCTTTGTTGAGTGTTCCATTTGAAGAATTATCAACATTTTAATTTCCCCATCAATTATATGTGAGGTTATCATGGTCACCTTGAACTCATCAAGAATATACCACCTAACCTCTTATATTTTGATGAAAATGAGCTAGATGATATCAACCTCAAGATAAAGACTTCATATCTCTCTCCTCATCTTATTTCCCATCTTCCACCATTTTTGAATCCACACTCCCCCAGCTACCTATCAATGATATACCCATGGTCTTAACTAAGACTCAACATTATATCCATCATGTAACTTATGATAAAAATACCATACCTACCTATACCATCAACCTTAATACACCTAATTATGATGATGGTTATGCTTTAGATGATCTATTTCTAGGAGGTGTTTTTCAAGCTAGAGATGTTGAGATCCTTCATTATCATTCTTCTTTGTTTTAGTCTTTCTATTTGTTTTATCATATTTTATCTTATAGAGTTCCTAATTTTAGCATTCTTCTACTTTTTCATAGGGTGGAGATGATGAATTCACATGGCACACCTCCAATTTATGAATCACCTCTTAGGATCATGCTTATGGATCATGTTATGACTAGTCCCTATTTTTTCTCTAAATACTAGGATCCCAATATCTTGTTTCCCCCAGAGATGTTTGCTATCATCTTAAACCCATTGTGCTTCCTTCTCCTTTAGATGAGCCTAGTCTGGATCCTATTCCCATTATACCTTTAGTTGATCCCCTTCCTATATCTAATTCTATTTCTCCTTCAAATGATCCTCGTCCAGTCTCTCCACCAACCTTACCTCCCCTTGGTGATGGCATGCTTCCTTTACCACAGCTTGATCCCTTACCTGCCCAATGGGTCGATCAGCATTACTATTACATTAATAGAGTTTCTAGTCATTAGATTAGAGACTAACAACTATCCTAACCTTCCTTAGATCTTACTTTTACTCCTATATTAGTAAACCCATAAATTCTACTAACAAGCACATATGTTGCTTCTATGACATCGATAACCATTCCTTCACCCATTATCAAAAGCTTTGATAATATATCGACACATTACATCCTACTAATCCTCAGCCTATATACAAGGCTATACCTCCTCCCAAGTTATTACCTGAGTATATTCCAAAATATGGAGAGGTATATTATTTATGAAACCATTGCAGTACCCATCACACTAATCATTATTGCATCCTCTAGCAGCATCTTTAGGATCACCTTATAACCATTCATATACATTTTATTCCTTCTATCATATATATCCCATATAATAAGGTTCCTCCATCTTCCCCCATGGTCCCTCCACCTATGGTCCCTTCTTCACCCACGGTTCATCTACCTATGGTCCCTTTCCACCTATTGTTCCTCAACCCATAGACTCCTCTCCACTTGTGGTTCCCTCTCCACCCATGGATCCTCTTTCACATTTGGTCCCTTCTCCATTGATGACTCCTTCCTATCCCATAGATCTTACTTCCATTCCTTATCCTAAATATTCTATGCATGATGGTCTTTATGAACATGATCCTTCAGCTATACCTACATTTTATGTAGAGGATATTCCATGAGAGGTCATTTCATAGCTTTCACTAAAGATAAATGAGACCCTCATTACATTTAAGATCTAGCTTCACAAAGATATATCAAATTTTATGGATAATTTTTGTGGATAGATTTACCATTATTTATAAACACAAAACTATGTTCTTTCACTTTCTTCTCCACTATGGTTTTGGATTGGACATGTGCTTCACTTTTATATTTATCTACTTTATATCATTTGACTATATGTCAAATTTTGTTTCATGTATCTATCTTACATGGATATATATATATATATATATATATATATATATATATATATATATATATATATATATATATATATATATATATATATATATATATTGTATTATGTGTTTTCTATGGTTTCCTTTATTTCATTTTCTCTTATGGCTTATTTTACATGCTTATATTCAAGAGTTCATTTCTTTCTATGGGTGTCTTTTTCTTTTCTCATGACTGTTTACTACCTCATCTCCATAACAGAAATAATTATTATTGTGACTTGGTTATAAAAACCTTGCTCCTTTTAGTAAATCCTTCTTTACCATGTCATCAATTAGCAAACAAGTCATCTCATTGTAATCCTAATTTACCAGTCCACTTTGGATCTCCCTCTATTCCCTTTATTTCCTTTCACAAACTACGCATACACATGATTGAGACTTGATATAACATATTGGTTCATGAGTAAGCCTAAGTGTTTTAGTCAGTCTTATATTTGGATACTTATCTTCCTTTATCCAAATTATAAAGCTAATTCATGTGTATCACTTCTATCTCTCACATAACATCCTCACTGGGATCTACCTAGAAACACATGAAACAAATTAAAATAAACAAATATACCACAAATAGAATTATACCAAGAAAATCAAAGTATAAATCATATGAATTACTCAAAGTGTGATAACAATAAATTAATTATATTATATCATATATCACCGATCTCTAATGTCATGAGAACACTACATAATGTGAATATAGAAAGTAATTACATTAACTCAACCATGATTGATACAAGTTTGTATCCTCTATTGTCAATGTACAATAATAATTAATTATAATTATTCATGATAATATTCAATAATAAGTATAATACAATACATTATACATATAAGGTACATGGCTCCCCCAGAGCATAGTTCCCAAACTCAAGTATTTATGGCAATCTCAAGTGTCATCTCAAAAGTAGCACTATTGTGGGGAAGGAGAGCATCATTCGAGCACTTTTTCACACCAACCACAGACTAATGATCCCCTACAATAATCCCATCAAGAAATGTCCCTCCTTTCATGGATGAGTAGATAGTGATGGCATGAGAATCAAGAGAGACAAGCAAGTACCTATGTGTTGTATGATTTCTAAACTAAACATGCAATGTTTCATAGAAAACCTATTCTATTACAACATATCACACAAACATGTAAATCATATTATTGAAATGATAATATCTCACTAGACATACTTTGGCCAAAGTTTTAAGAATAATAAATAATAATAGCGATCTATAGACCAATCAAATTCATACACACCACTTGATCAGATTACCTTCATCAAGCATTATGATGTTATTAAGCTAATGAAGTTCATCTCACTCCTTACTCAATATCATCAATAAAAATTGGTCAAACATAGTTTAACCACAAGATTCATACAATTTACATCGTATCATATCACATAACATGCTAAACATAGGAGTAATCAAAAGCATACATTTTTTTCATCAAAAGTATGAATTAAACTTACAATATTATCTGTCTCATACTATAAATAATGATTAAAATTTATACCACCCAGATAAAATACACATTTAATTATAGATTCCAATTACCACAATTAGTTTTTAAACATACTACATCTTATGATAACCCATATTACCATAGTCTAATATTCTAAGATATAAATACTAAGTATCATAAATAATCTAATAAAGCAATCGTAAGTCCATGAAAACCATAATCTTATATACAAACAACTAGATATAACAAATCAAGTCATAGTTCCCACGTAACACAATAATATTTAATCATAACATTCATTAAAATCTTAGGGTTTGTATGCACTTATTGTTTCATCTATATTCAAAAAGACACCTACAACTAACATTTGCATATTGTAGATTAAGAAATAGTTCATACATAACTGTAGATGATTATTTTATTATCATTCCAAAAACTTGGCCTCAAATTTGATGTAGACTTACAGGTTAAATTATTAAATAAAAACCACCCAAATCATACTAGAATTCATGCTCACGATTTTCCTTGCATAAATAAAAGTATAGGTTCATATTAGGCCATCAAATGTATAACCATAGTTTTGATATATACTCAACGAGCCATCTACAGTCATGGTAACATTCTATAGTTATTTTTATATACCCATTATCTACTTAGAATATAACAATTCCATTTTAGTGTTACATGAATACAAGAATTGATTAGCAATACCTAGTTCTTCTAGACAATATCATTAGAGTCAAGACACTAATTTTTCCTAATTTACTCTATGTTTGAACATAAGTCTATTTATGTTTATGTAATCACCATAGCAACCAGTATTTTAAATGTATACTTCAATAATAACTAACATGTAGTTCACACACTCAAAGATATATAAATAGATCACCATACACTTTACATTGTTTTATAAATTTATATAAAGGAAGAACAATATCTATAATTTAATTTTTTGACTAAAACTCTATTTAGTTTCCTTATCACTCGCATAATTTAAAGACTCTAAGCCACATCAAACTCATAAAATAATTTATAAGACTTCTATATTTAATCATTCAGGTCATGACTTATTCCCATATTATTAAATCCATTCAGCTCATTCTGAGTATGCACCTACAACTAGGGCTATATTCTCTTAATAATATCTTATGCTCATATATGTATAAATATATACCCATTTCCATATTCATAAGTTTATTTATGAGTGATAAATTGGACTCTTTCACTATGCATTGCATTTCATATGCTTACTAACTGTAATTTCCTTCAATCACCATAGAAGGATCAATTAAAATCTTGTACAAAGTCGGTAATAGAACACACAGGATAGTCATCAAATCATACGAGTGATAAAATCAAAAAGTAATAAATTCATATGTAAATATTATTCACCATTAAAATTCATAATGTTTAATATATTTGTATCAAAGTAGCAAAGTATAGAACCATTCTCCTATGTTACCATATCCTGATCGTCGCTATCTTAATCACCAATATATTGTATATTCAAATTGGGACTATGTCAACTATAATTGCATAACTATCAATAAACAATAATATGTTACTTTTCTATGAGTGATAAAATATTATGTATATATTGTACTATCAATATATTATATAGATCATCATTCCCACATTCAACATCTATGTGTCTTATTAAACTATCAGTGTGTTTTTTGGTGTATCCTTAGTATAAATTATGTCTGTATGATTTTCCTAAAAAAATTATTACATTTTTTTCTCACTTTGTATACTAGGATTTTGCTGATGTCCAGATATGCATGTACTCAATAATATAACTCACTGTGATAATCATTGAATGTTATCTATGCTCAGGAAGTTATGATATCTCATCACATAGACACAATAATATAATAGGTTCACTATAATTTATCTATGTTGGGAATAAAATACCAATGATTCCATTAGGTATTAAAGTAATTTTATTCTCTACTAAGGTTCAACGATTCAATATTCATATTCTTGAAATATCCTAATATTAAATCATTATAATAAAACATTAAACTCAGATCGTCAAACTCTTATAAGTTGAAAACACTGGTAAAATAAGAATACATAGTGTGGTATGGTCAATAAAATCAAGTAATCTAGGCAACTTAGAGGTATATGCACTAAAATTAAAGATATTTATGTGTATAAAGCACCATATAATAAGTTGATCTTTATACTATGTGAGATGTCATCCTTAGTCTATTGACCAGATTTTGATTTAATGAGTAGTATTTATGTTTCAAAATTGTCTATAATGGACTTATATTTCATAATTAAATATGCATCCCAAACCCTTAAAAACATACTGACAATTCAAGGATAGTTTTAACCCAAAATGAATTGATTACAATGCCTACCTGGCAAATTATGTTGATCTTCTTCTACATTTTTTTCTTTGTGTCTTCTCTCCTATTTGTGATATGCCTCCTTTTTATCTACCTTGCATTTTTCTCTTGGAAGTACTTATGATATCCTTTTCCAAAATTCCCCCTTTTTCATAAGTAGGTGTAGTCTTCTTTTTAGAAGATTTCTCTTTTTTTTGTGATTTTTAGTTTTATTTTTGTTTTTGTTTTTTTAATTGTATTTAAATATTTTTTATTTTCCTAATTTTAGACCATTCTTTTCTTTTCTTTTCTTTTTTTTTCATTATCAATATAAATTTCCTAAATTTTATTTATTTTTAACCCTATTTTTCAAAAATCTATAATTTTACTAAATTAATTAACATCTATTAATGATATAGCAAATTAACTGACAATTTCATAAATTACTAATCCATAATTAATCTAGCTAAGCAAATCACAATTCTACTTAGAATTTAATGACCACACACATTAATTATGAAAAATGAGTTTCATAAATCATTTAACCTATGCTTAGCAAATCATGGAAATCAACTATCCAATGTAAGAAGAAATAATCACATGTTCAAACCATTTATTATGTATTCTAACATGTGCTAGCTACTATGGTGTGTGTAGCGTTCTTTTTAGTCTCTCTATCATCTTCTGACATCTCCATCTACGTCCACCTCTCTATTGATGATCTCCCTTTGGCACGCTCTAAGAGATGAGTTCTCCTACGTCAACCTCACAATAAGCAGGTAGTTAGATCATATCAACATGATAAACATATAACATAAAATATAAATAAAATAAAACTTCAACATGTTCAAAATATAAATACATACACTACATCTAATTCATAACAATGCAACATGTAACCTAAGTAAATCCTACTATCCCATAGCATCATATATCTCAAAACTTAGTCAAATATATAACCAAATAAAATGTGTCAACTATAAATATCCATAGATAGTCAAATAGTTTACTTAGTGAGGAATCGGGATGTAACACCTCATGTTGGTTATTCCAAGTCCTTATAGAGGAGGAATCTTAAAATCCATAAAAATTTAACAGCCAAATCATTTAACAAAAGGCAATGATACAAAAGGCAACATTCAAATTCCAAAATTCAAATCACACTAAAAGACATGGTTCAAAGCACATCTCCTTGTTCTAATCGAAGCTCAAACTCTACAATTGGCCTCATGATAGAGTCAAGGTCAATTGGGGTATGGTAGGCTAGTATATTAGATAAAGAGAATAAAAAAATATTTTAATGCTAACTACTTTCTCACACAAGTACCCAATTTTCATAATAACCAACAGCTCTATAAGAGGTCCTAAGGAACGGAGAACACATTATGGGAAGGTAGGTCCATTTTAATTTTCTTGTTCCTCCAACCAACATGAATCAATCTTAGTATCTCACTTAATTGCATATATAGCTTTGTGCTAATTGATAATAGGTATCCTTTGTATATTGATGGTCCCTAACCACTTAGTGTCTTTCCTATGTCCTTAGTGTGCCTTATGTTTCTTAAGGTTTTCTCCTAAATGCCTACGTTGTGATTTTTTTACATTCCCTCTTTCATTTACACCACTCATAATATTTCCCATTGAAAAATATTGTTTTGTTAACTGATCACTCCCCCTATGAATTAATTTTGTGATTTTTATTGTATGACCATGTGTAAGACCAAGCCTTCCTCACAAATTAACATATTATAAACATTCCTTTAAAAAAAATCCTAGTTGTTTCCACCTCATTGGTGTTCCCTTTTTGAATTGCAATGTAAGACCTATTATAGGCTCAATTTTCACCCTTAGAGAGGGTTATTTAATCTTTCTCCAATTGAGATATAATATTGGGATAGCCCCAGGCTGTGGATCACTTATGTTGGGGTTGAACCTCTGGAGTAGCCTGGCTTCCTCTTTGATGCTCACCTAAAACTAAGACTAAGCCTAATGTTTCACAGGGAAAAGGGTTAGAAAGGGAATAACACAACCTAATAAATTTATTAGTAAATGCACCAAACTTAAGATGGAAACTCCCATAAGCTCGCACCCACACTAAATTAGTAGAGGACAATACTAGCTTACACAACCCTAAGATCAAGCTAATTTGCATAAATGTTTCATAAGAGATGTTTCTAATAGAACACTAACCTAGACCTATAAACAACATTGAAAACCCTCCAAACAAAGTTAGAAATAAATACCATGGCTAAGGAAGATTCTCCTTCACATAATGCCATAGTACACAACTTGCCAAACACAGATTCAAGGAAAAAGATAGGCAAAAAAATTCCTCATTGCATTAAGAGGTAGTTCTTATAAATGCTTGATATGGTTAAGCCTAATCAAGATGAACATACTTTTTAGTATCTCAAGGAGTGTCCCATCTCTCAAAAACATAAAATAAATCTAAAATCTGATAACCCTTTACAAAAATGGAAAGAAAGGGATAATATAGGGGAAAGGGGAGAGGAGAAAGAGGGAAGGGAACATGTTATTCATGATAATCAATGAGTTATCAATTTTAAGAGATGTTTCACCAAGATTTTTGTCTAATCATAATAGGATATTATGACCAATATATTTATGATTTACCTAGATAACCTCCAAATCACTCTATTGGTTGAACAAGTTGCACTAGAAGACAAGATTTTGCCAAAAGTGACAAGTCATGACCCTGTTGGAATTGAATGCCCCAATTGCTTTATAAATCCCCAAGTATTATTGTTTTGGATCTTCCACTAGATTTCCTTATGAGGAAAAAATCCTCATATCTTCAAACTACCTAAGACATGTCATGTCTACTCTGAGTGGTAGTTTGTTGAGGACATGACTTGGGATGATCTTCTCATTAATCATATATCTATTTTGTACCTTAGATCCTAGATCAAAAAGTCTATAGGTGAAAACCAATCTAAGGATATTGGTTTTCCTATAGATTAACATATATATGGCACTCTATTTAATGTTAGGTCCTACCTGAATTTGCATCGAGCTCCTTTTCCTTTACTTTTTCCAGCTCGAGTCAGGCTCGAGTTTGGGTTCTTTGGCTTTACCTACCTAGTCAGGTCCATTTTTTCTTTATCAAATTTCATCAAACCTCCCATCTCATTCACTTTCTATTGGTTATCAAAACTACCTTAGATTAGTGACCCCTTTGACTTTATTTCATTCCATTAGATTTTGAGATCCAATTAAGGATGGATCATAGATCTTTGGGACCCACTACCTCGAACTTGGTTTCTCATTGGTTTCTAAGATTCATTGACCATTTGACTTGCTCAAGCTCCCATGTGCTTAACACTTGTTGATTGCACATTCTTTCTCAAGTTCCTTGCAAGGATTTTGGATCCAAATGGTCACTTTGTGGGTCTAAAAAATGACGTTCACATGGATGTCTACCATTTATTGACCAAATTTGTAATTTTATAACTTGAATCACAAAGATCATGGAGACACCAAACTTATAAAGAATGAACCTAATGATGAAAGGAACAAAAACTTTTGATCTAATAGCCATTTGATCTTTTTATGTGTTTTTATAAAAAAATTAAGTTGACTGGTTCATTCAATCCTACATGACATCTTGACAACAGTCTGGTCTAAAATGGCTAAAGAAACTTAGCAAATTATATATTAGGAGCCAAATTTTCTCATACATATATTCTATTATGCTATAGTGCATGATCTAAAACTTGTGCATGTTAGCCTAGGACTAATGTGAAAAAGCCCATGTGACCAACTCTCCATGACTCATCCATATGTGTGAGATCTAGCAGCATAAAAATGGCCACTCAGCTTTCCTACCACTGAAGCCAAAAGTCTAAACAGGCACCAGATGGAATGAGTGGACCAGATGAATACCATGCACTCCCAAGCATTTTTGACACTCCATAGAGTCTCTACATCTCTAGACCTATCCTTAGAAATTGATAAATTACACTTTCAAGTGAACTTAAAGTGTTTCAAAAGCTTTGTGAGCTTCATGATTTCTCTATTCCACTCATTCTATCCAGAGCTTATCCAATCCATTTTGATCATTTGATAAATTATGAACTCTACATCTTTCTCTACATTAGGATCATTAGCCACTGGGCACATGCTTAGTATGTGGGCCAAATATGGCTAACATTTCTAGAAACTCACAAGGAAGCATACCTGCTATGCTTGAGAACCCAACTCATTTGTCTCAACTGATCCATTAGGCATGGAGTCACTTATATACAACTGAGATGATCATGAAGATGATGCAAGGATGCCTCTTTCTGTAACTTCCTCTTGAAACAATAAAGACTAAAACAAAATAATAAAGGCAAATACACGTAGGCAAATTCAAGAAAGAAAGAACGACTAACCTGCTAAATAAAATGTGCATAAGGGTACTTAGAGAAAAGCATAAAAACTACTCTAACCTATATACTAGATTTATGATTTATATCCAATTCCCACCTAGATCAAATGGAAAGGATTTGGCATCAATTACTTGTGATGAATCAGGCTAGAAAACACCTTACCTTTGAGAGTTCATGATATGTGAGCTGAAACACTTGGCTACTGATCCCATTGGCATACTCTCAAGTGGATTAAAATGGGAAAAAAAATCTCCAATGTATACATACTAGTCCATTTATTTAAGGTTTTATCCAAATTGGACTGTAAGCCCCTTGAAAACTCCTCCTTTAAATTGATGTTTAGTTGAATATCTAGACTTAGGCAAAAAAGTTCTAAGTTGTCCCAAAAGGCAACCTCCTCTTGGTCATCTGAGATAATGTCAATTTCAGCACCATCTTTGCTCTATTTTCTTTGAAGGGGGACATCTGGTATTTCATCAATCCACCTAAGGTCCAGCATTTCATATCCCTATGGCTCTGAATCTAACCATTCTCCTTCATTTTTTAAGGCATCAATACTGCCTTCAAAGAATATCTCATCTCGAGATTGGTCATCACCCTTTACCTAATGGATGAGTTCCTCTCTATGTTCTAAAAGAGGTATAGGTTGGTTTAGAACCTCTACCTAATCTAGGAATTCATAGTACATTTGTTTCCATACTTTATCTTGAACCTCTTCTTCTTTTATTTATTTCTCAAGCTTATTTATGATCTCTCCAATAGGGTTAGTTGACTGATTGACTATATCAATACCTACATCTTTCTCATTTTCATCTATGGCCATACCAGATGGAAGCTCTTAAGACCAAACAAACTCTTCCCTAATCTTAACCACATATTTTCCATACATATCTTCAAAATTGAAGGCATCCTTATTGCCTTCAGGTTCTAAAATATCAAAGCCATACCAAGAAGTTAGATTAAAACTTGAATCCTCCCCTTTTGAAAGAAGTGGACTACCTATCATGACCTCTTTATCATCGACACTTGTGCTAAATTATTTAGGCCCTAATTTAACTACAATTTTATCCTCTATCCTTTCTAAAATAGGCTCCTTCTTTATGAGGGAGATGGTGGGAAGGTGAATAAGTTTACCTTGTTTGTAAATCAGGACAGTATCCCTCTAGCTAGGCACTTTGGAGGCTCTTTTTAGTAGCTTCTGAGAGGAGGGAGAGTTTTGAAACTCTTGTACACCAAGATCATTGAGCTAATCTATATTTATTTGACTAATTTCTTTCACATCTAACCCTTCTTATGCTAAGACAGGCTCTTAGACCTTCTCGATTAGCATTTCCCTTTTCTATTTTGTGCCCTCCTTGATTGATTTCCATGAAGGAAATGTGGTGCAAGATTTGGCCAGCTCTTCCTTTTCTTAAATGGGTATGGGAGAGGGTGGTTTCATAATAGAGGGTATAAAATAGTTGGGGTCATTGACATAAGAGAGGAGCCAAGATGGAAGGTCTTCAAGTTTCTCAATCGATAGAGGTGAGGCTTGACAAGTTTGACTAGAGGGATAAGTAGGTTGATATGGAGGATAGATAGGCTTGGCATGGGGTTGGTGGGAATGATTATATGGCTATTGCATTAAAATTTGAGGACCACTTTGGGTGAAGCCATGAATATTGTTAACTTGATATGAAGGATAAGGAATGAATGAATATGCATTTTGATCACATGGGTGGTGATTATACAAATCAAATGATGGTGATTACGTACTTGGGATGTTTAAACCAGTTGATGGTGTTTGAAGTCACCAATGGTGTTTTTTATAATGCCTTCAAAGGCTGATATGTAGAAGAACAACACCAAAAATTCTTCCATTACTTTGGACATGGGTCCCATCAAACGTGTCAGAAACTATTATAGGCTCAATTCATACCCTTGGAGAGGGTTATTCAGGATCTCTCCAATTGAGCTATAATATTGGGACAATCCTAGGCTGTGGCTCACCTATGTTGGGGTTGAACCTTTGAAGTAGGTTGGCTTCCTTTTTGATGCTCACCTAAAACTAAGACTAAGCCTAATCCTTCACAAGGAAAAGGGTTAAAAATGGAATAAGGGCCCCTAATAAATTTAACTAGTCATATCACCAAACTTAAGAGGGAAACTCTCATAAGCTCAAACCCACACTAGATCAACAGAGGATAGTATTAGTTTACACAACCTTAAGATCAAGCTAATTTGCATAAATGTTTCATAGGAGAGGTTCCAAATAGAACACTGACCTAGACCTACAAACATCATTGAAAACCCTCCAAACAAAGTCAAAAATAAGGACCATGGATGAGGAAGATTCTCCTTCACACAATGCCATAGTACACAATTTGTCAAACACATATTCAAAGCAAAAGATAGGCAAAGAAAGTTCTCGTTGAATTAAGAGGTAGTTCTTACAAATGCTTGACAGGGTCAATGCTAATCAAGTTGAGCATACTTTTTAGTATCTCAACGAATGTCCCATCTCTCAAAAAGATAAAAGAAGTCTAAAATTTGAGAACCCTTTACAAAAATGGAAAGGGATAATATAGGAAAAAAGGGAGAGGAGAGAGAGAGAAATGAACACATTGTTCATGATAATCAATGAGATATTAATTTCAAGAGATGTTTCACCAGGCTTTTGGTCCAATCAAAACAAGATATTATGATTAAGATATTCATGATTTACCCAGATAGCTTCTAAATCATTCCATTGGTTGAACAAGCTGCACTAAAAGATAAGAGTTTTCCAAAAGTGACAATTTATGATCCTGTTGGAATTGAATACCCCAACTACTTTCTAAATCCCTAAGTCCTACTTTGGATCTTCCACTAGATTTCCTTATGAGGACAAAATCCTCATATCTTTAAACTACCTAAGACATGTCATGTCTACTTTGAGTGATATTTTTTCGATGACATGACTTGGGATGATCTTCTCATTAATCATATATTTGCTCTGTGCCTTGGATCCTGGACCAAAAAGAATATAATTAAAAACCAATCTAAGGATATTAGTTTTCCTATAGTTTCACATATAGATAGTACTCTGTTCAATGTCAGGTCCTACATGACTTTACATCGAGCTACTTTTCCTTTACTTTTTCCAACTAAGGTTGGGCTTGAGTTTGGGTTCTTTGGCTTTACCTATTGAGTTGGGTCCATTTTGTCTTTATCAACTTTTTCTAAACCTCCCAACTCATTCCCTTGATATTGGTTGTCGAACCACCTCAAATTATTGACCCCTTTGACTTTATTTTGCTCCATCGAATTTTGAGATCTAATTAATCATAGATCATAGATCTTTGGGACCCACTACCCTGAGCTTAGTTTTTCATTGGTCTTTGGAATTTTCTAACCTTTCTATTTGCTCAAGATCTTACGTGCTTGACACTTGTTGGATGTGCATTCCTTCTCAGGTTCCTACCAAGGATTTTGGATCCAAATAGTCACTTTGCGGGTCAAAAAAATGATGTTCGTGTGGATGTCTACTATTTCTTGACCATATTTGCAATTTTATAACTTGAAGCATAAATATCATGGGGACACCAAACTTATAGATAATGAATCTAAGGCTGAAAATAATAAACCCTTTTGATCCACCAGGCATTCGAGCTTTCTACATGCTTTTGTAAAATGTTGAAGTCAACTAGTTCATTCAATCTTACATGATGTCTTGATGATGGTCTGGTTTGAAATGGCTAAGTATGGAAACTTAGAAAATTTTGCGTTAGGATCCAAATTTACCCATGAATATATTCTATTGTGTTATAATGCATGAGCTCAAACTTGGTGCATGTCAGGCTGGGACTAAAGTGAAGAAGCCCATGTGACCGACTCTCCTTGACTCATCCATATGTGTGGATCTAACAGCATCAAAATGGTGACTCAGCTTTCCTACCACCAGAGCCAAAAGTCTAGATAGGCTCTAGATGAAATGAGTGGACCAAATGAATACCATGCACTCCCAAGCATTTTTGACAATCCATAGAGTCTCGTAGATCTAGACCTATCTTTATAAATTGATGAATTACATTTTTAATTGAAATTAAAGTGTTTCAAAAGCTTTGTGAGCTTCATGATTTCTCTATCCCACTCATTCCATTAAGAGCTTGTCCAAGCCATTTTGATCAGTTGATCAATCAGGAACTCTAACTCTTTCTTTGCATCAGGACCATTAGCCACTAGGCACATGCTTGGTATGTGGGCCACATATGTTTACTTCATTAATCTTTCACTTTTATTTTCTAATTGCATGTATGCTCACAAATATTTTCTTAAATTTTTCATACTTCCCAACTTGAATTAGTGTGATCAATTTAAGTTCATCTTTCTAATTTTGTTTCTCTTTTATACTTCCCAATGTGATTTAGTATGATTGATTAACTTCATTGCTTTGCTTTTATACCATTTGATTTTCTTGTGCCTTCCATTTTATTACATTATTTTCATACTTCCCAATGTGATATAGTGTGATTTTACTCATTTAACTTGGTGAAAATTTTTTACATGGTTTAAAAATATTTTGTTATCTCTTTTTACCATTTTGGTTTATTATATTTAGTCATCTTTTGGTATTATACATTTTCCATCGTGATATAGTGTGTAGTACATTTATTTTTGATTTATTATCATTTTTCAAGTTATTTTTGCATTTTTTTAAAACCATGCATGTGTATCACATAATGATAGAAAAGAAAATAATCAACATATATTTCTCATAGTATATATAACAAAAGCTAAATACATGTGCTAAAAATAAATATATCCATGCATCAACATCCACAACCAAATACAACTAATGAGATAACATCCAACTGTCAAAATCTCTCTCTCTCTCTCTCTCTCTATATATATATATATATATATATATATATATATATATATATATATATATATTCATGTGTTTTATACAAAAATACAAAGTACAAAATATAATCTCGTTATCTCTAAGTTTGGGCATGATATAGATATATTCATGTGTTTTATACAAAAATACAAACTACAAAATATAATCTCGTTATCTCTAAGGTTGGGCCCCATCATGCCTATCTTGTGGCCTAACCATGCTACTCATAGATGCATGGGACTATCCCCTCTGCATGGTATGTTTTAATGAGGCATTCTAGGATCTTGAACATACTACATATCCCTATAGATTGGCCACCAGGGCCTACACCTATCCAAGATGGATAGTGGTATCCATGTGTGTCACTCTCTCTTGAGCCAAGGCCTATCAAGCTTATGCCTCTCCCTCTCCCACCCTTATCAGTGGATGTAATCCATCTTTGCATGTCTACAACTACCTCACATCTTCTCCCACTAGTCTAAATCAACATGCCTGGGTTGGAAAATATGGAACCACATGATAATCCAATGTGGTGGGGTCATATGGAGCCAACACCCCATTTAAAATGTCATGGTTCACATCTATAACTAGAGATCCCTATCTGATCTCCTTTTCCATAGGATCTACAAAACCAAAACTAGATAAACATTATATCACACATAGATATCTCAAAATATATCTACTACAATCACATGCAACTAGTATCCTATATTAAAGCTTAAAACAAAATTATAATATTTCTCACCAATGTTGGTATCACCAACCATCATCTCCCCATCTGCTCATCTACTGAGCATAGTCTCTCCATTCACTCATTTGTAAAGCACCACTTTTTTAGGTTTCCTTTACACCAGTATAAATCCAGGAGTCACCACTCGATCACATCATGATCCTCTCCTAAGAGGTGCATCTATGGACCATCTCTATCTTGGCGTGGCTACTAGGTCCTCCATCACTATAGCCCTTACCTATGCCTACTCTTACTGGTGGTTATCCTGTCTATGGTGTGGTCAATGTGGTCATTCTTGTTATTACTATTTTAGTTCCTATTATGGTGCCTACTATGTACCTACATCCACATCCATGTACTCTCTTCTTACTACTGCTTGTTGCCATGCTTGACCAATCCATGGTCTAGCATGTCATGAATTAATCATAGATATCTCCACTCGTACTCCTCTTCTTCCTCTCCCCCTCTAATCTATAGCATGTTGTGCCCAATAAGTAGGCACTATTAGAAGGGTCATTGGGTATGGGAGTCTGAATTACCATAAAAAGCATGCCACCAGATGCAGCTCTACTCATGAAGTGTAGTGGCCTATGATCTACACACGAGCTAACCTTGTCATAATGGTAGACCAACTATGCCATATAGTATCAATGTATGCATAGGTATACCACATGATATCCCCTCATATGATAGTCTACAATGTTGGCACATGGAGCACAACCCAAGTTATATGGTCTTGCTTTCATTGCATGGCTTGAGATAACTGTCAACGACCACATGGGCCAACCCAGCTGGTGATACATGGGGAACCTCTCATATATCTAAGCACTTAATAAAATAATAGGCCCCATGGTCTTCTTCCCTATTGACAAGGTCCCATACATATCATGCATGAGTTGGACCTAGATAATAACCCCAAAGTCATAGAGTGCTCCATGATCCAATATGAATTGACACAAGGCTATCACATATAGTGGTACCTTACCATATGACTTGTGACATAACATTTATTTTGTCATAAGTATAATCATGGCCTTCCATATGTCTAGAACCTCTGTAATATATACATCAAACTAACTCACACTTAATTCAAGGTATATCTTATTAGAGCATGTTGCCCATCAAGATAGTGCTCGCATTTCCTTTAGATCATTCAGTATCCCAGTGATCATTGGTGTCCCTCTTATCGATAGCCCTAGTAAAGTGTGGACATCCTCTAACATGATACCCACCTCAATGGTATCCCCATCCACCACCCATCAAAAAATGTTGGTTAATTATTACCATACTCCAAGGAACATGACAATGAGATCAACACTAAGCGAGATCTACCTCATCTTCATGATACCTCTAAAGCCTAGCATGACCAATCACACTCTATCCACATCTGTTAATCAGTCTAGAAGGTTTGGAAGTCATGATGCATCTATCATGCACCAATAACTCTTATGTCTCTACAAATATCAAACAACAAAAGATCTATCAGATCTTCATGTCATAAATAATCAAAATACATTCTTCAAAATTTTCATAATTAGCCACTTAAATTTGTTGGTTTGATTTAGTTTCTCATTTTTATATAGAATCAGCCCATTTAATACTAAATCAACCCTATATTTTATTTGCAATACTAAATTGGCCCCTTCCTTTTCCAACTAGATCAGTCCTATTTTTGCTTTGCAATACTATATCATCCCTATCATACATAGTCGACCTTCTTTTTCAATTTTACATCAGTCCTATCCAAAAAACTAAGTTGGTCCTATCATACATAGTCAGTCTTTTTTCTCTTACCAACTAAGTTGACCTACTGCTACATAGTCGACCACCCATTAGCATACTAAATCGACCCACTGATACATAATCATCCCTATCTTTTTGGTTCGCCTTACGGATTAAGTTGACCAGGTCAACTATATTCTTCCCCGAAAATAACTTTATGACCATTCATGATAAATGCCTTAGGCATTTATTGGTCTGATGTAATTCTACCTAATACTCCGTTCTACCCCTAGTTTACCTAAAATCTTCCTAGGGTTCATTCTGGCGCCTAGATTTTACCTACTAGTCAATTTTTTATTTTTAAACTTAATTTCAAATAAAAATATTCAAAATTTTAACATTTTCAATTACTTACATGTACTGCACTCGCTATGGCCACTATGCATCCTACCCATCTCAGTTATTACCTCCTCACCATGATGGCTTTCTAGTCTCACACTAGGTTTCTCAGAGCTTTGTTTTCTCATAATAGTAAAAATAATAAATGAATTTTTTTTCACCATTATTATATTTTCTATTTAAAATTAATTACCTTTCAAATATTTACTACAAAATTCTATGTTTTGATCATATTTTTATTTCTACTAGCTATTTTTTCTAAACCATAACATGTTCTGGAATCCTAACATCATAGAGAATCTTTTCACCTATTATGTGTATAAGTTGCAAAAAAAATACTTTTTTTCCCCTTTTTCTACTAATTTCTATAGGTTCACCTAATTTTCTTTTCCCTACATTGGACACCTTCACATTTCTTGCATCTCTTTCTTTATCTACATCACTAAGATAAGTAAAGATATGTGTTTTTCAATTATGTCTTTTCATTTATCTTATTTGCTCCTTACTGCAATTTATTTAGTTTTAACATTGTGTGTTGCTATGCTCTTTTTTCAAAGCACCATCTCATGTTGCACCTATGTGACACATGATGAGATTCAAATGTGGCATATGTATACACATAATATTTTCAAACTTTATCAATTATTGATATTTTTTCTCTTATAGAAACCTTTCAAGTCTTAATCTCTTTGAGTATATGTCTTAAGGTGTAATGATCTTGATATACAATATATGCAGAAATACTTTTAAGATAGGTAAACACCATATAATACTCCTTTAGGAAGGAATAACTCCACAATATCTCTTCGAGGGGACAACCTCCAATATCCTCTTACAATAGAAGACTCAATGCTTACTTGATATATTTACCATGATATTCATCCCCTATATATATACATCTATCTAACCCATGGATGGGTAACCTCCTAATCTAATGTAGGCTGACCATTACTCAATGTACTACTTCCATAAGTTACTCTATTATCCTGATATATTATACCCATATAACTAACTAAGGGGATGTGTGCCACATGTCAGCATCTCCATCAACTCATATATCATATCCCTAGGTACATAACATTCCTTCCCTCCTTGACATGTTTCATCCCCAAAACATAGGAAGAAACCAAATAATGAGTGTGATTCAAATCATTGCACACTTGTCTCTAATCTCGATCATCTAGCCATCCATATGTGATCTTGGCAGGTGATAGCTCTCCAAGCTTGTTTCCAAATTTTATTGTGCTCCTCTGATTTTGTTCATGATCATAATTATACTGCTTTGGTGTCCAAGCATAATTATTTTGCTTTTTATTTCATGTACCATATTCCGCTGTGCTACTTTGATTCCAACCATGACCATAGTAGGTATTCTTCCATGCATAGTCATAGTGTTTTCCCCATTCATTCCATGTGCCATAGTATTTTTTTTTTTGGATTCCATGCATATCCATAATGATTAGAAATTTTATTTTCTGTATAGACAAAATGATTGTCGTTATGACACTTCCTTACCTGGTTCCATGATTGTTTCCTCTCATGATGATGTGGGTGTCTATATACCTCAACCTTTTCCAATACTTTGACCTTATCCACCTTTGCTTCTACCTCTTCCACCTTTTCCTTCTTTGTCTCTTGAGTAGATGAAGTGCTCATTTGTAGTGTGTCTTTATCTATATCATATGAATCTTCATCATGTTCTTAATCACCTGTTTCCATCTTATCCTCATGATCTACCTGGATTTTTATTGGTGCCTTTTTCACTATGATATCTTGTAAAGTAATCTTCTTTTTCTTGAACCAAAACTTCATGAACTTTTTCTGAACATTAATATTCATTGTTCCCAAAGTATCTAACCATGGATATCCAAGAACTATATCCACATCATTCATATCCAATGCATAAAAATCTAAATGCAAAACATATTTTTCCATAATGAGCTTTAGATCTTCAAACATTGAAATATTCTTACCATCTACTTGAACCTCTTTGATATTCTTTGATTGAACATGTAGATGCTTGGCCACATTCATGTTAATGAAGTTATGCTTGCTGGTAGGGTTTATGGACACAACCACCTTCTTCTTTTGAATGCATCCATGAAATTGAAAAATTGACTCAGATTTCTTTGGAGCCAAATTATTTGAAACCTTATCATCCAATTCTTATTTTTCTTCTTCTTCTTCTTCTGCTGATTTTTCTATTTCTTCTTTTTCTGCTTCTTCTTCTTCTTCATCTGCTTCTTCTTCTATTGCTTCTTCTACTTCTTATTCTTCTTGTTCTTCTATTGATTCTTCTATTTCTTCTTTTTCTTCTTCTTCTTCTTCTTCTTCTTTTACTGATTCTTCTACTTCTTGTTTTATATCCCATCGATCTAAAAAAATCTATTCCATTTCTTTCCATGAAGAAAACTTTTCTGTACAGCTCAACTGATCAAACCAATCTAGTGCAGGCCCAGACAAAAAAAGAGTTAATCGTCTTTGCCCAAAAAAATTTCTAAAATGATTCTCCAAAAGGAGCCACCATTATTTAGCATCAATATCATCTTCCCCTAAAATTTTTTTCAACTCCATGATCCACAAATAAATTAGGGTTCATGAAACCCTAAAATGTAAAAATTGATCTATAAAATCATAATAAATCACTCCAAACAATTCAAAAAAATTTGAAATTTTGACTGTGATTCTCTTAAATCTTCTTACATCTCCAGTAAAAATTTTGAATAAAATTTCCCTATATTTCGGAAGATATAGTGAAATTATTATAAACCCTAAAATATCAATAACTCCCTCAAAAAGAATCAAATAATTTTAAAATTTTTACTACACTTCTATTATATTTTCTTACATCTTTAGTAAAAAGTTCAAATAAAAATTCTTTATATTTCAGAAGATATAGTGAAATTAGTGTTTCACTCCACATAAATTGCCCAAATCGAAGCTCTGATACCACTTGTAATGATCTTAATATACAATATATGCAGAAATACCCTTAAGATAGGGAAACACCATATAATACTCCTTTAGGAAGGAATAACTCCACAATGTCTCTTCGAGGGGACAACCTCCAATATCCTCTTACAATAGAAGACTCAATGCTTACTTGATATATTTACCATGATATTCATCCCCTATATATATACATCTATCTAACCCATGGATGGATAACCTCCTAATCCAATGTAGGCCGACCATTACCCAATGTACTACTTCCATAAGTTACTCTATTATCCTAATATATTATACCCATATAACTAAGGAGATGTGTGCCACATGTCGGCATCTCCATCAACCCATATATCATATCCCTAAGTACATAACATTTACCACTTGTAATGATCTTGATATTCAATATATGCAGAAATACCCTTAAGGTAGAGAAACACCATATAATACTCTTTTATGAAAGAATAACTCCACAATGTCTCTTTGAGGGAACAACCTCCAATATCCTCTTACAATAGAAGACTCAATGCTTACTTGATATATTTACCATGATATTCATCCCCTATATATATACATCTATCTAACCCATGGATGGGTAACCTCCTAATCCAATGTAGGCCGACCATTACCCAATGTACTACTTCTGTAAGTTACTCTATTATCTTAATATATTATACCCATATAACTAACTAAGGGGATGTGTGCCACATGTCTGCATCTCCATCAACCCATATATCATATCCCTAGGTACATAACATAAGGGGTGCATCAGAAAAAAGGTAGGTAAACCATTGGTACTTCACAGGATTATTGTCCCTTTACTACCACTTGTTATTTACATAACCATATCCTAAAAACATTCCTCTAAGCTTTGCTTCCTCTTTTATACCATCCTCTAGTCATTTTTTGTCTTTATTAACCCTTCCCCAACCTAAACTCCTTTTTTACAGTTTATGATATAATGTTGGCTCTATCAACCTTGTACTTTAAATGATAAAACATATTTAAAGTCTAGGTCAGCTCCTAGCCAACCTAGACTAGGACCTAATTTGATTTTATTAATAATGATACAGAGTCAATTGGGTTGACCCTGTCAACTAAACTTTTAGAAAGGACTAGGGTTAGATTCATCTATATAAACACATTCATTTCAACATTTATTAGGAAGAGAAGAGAAGAAAATAATAAGAGATATATATTGCGCATATGTTTATCCACCATTTTACTTGAGGATCATAGCTTAGGGTTTCATACTTTTTTTGGAGATATGGATCTTATCTTATGGAGAGGTCTTTTGGATACACAGATAGGTTGTATAGCCTATATTTGATTTATCTTTGTCATCCTTACATACCACAACAACCTCTTGCGAAGCACCTTGGCTAAGGGAGAGATTGAGGCTTGACGAGTTTGTCTTAAAAGATAAGTATTCCTAACTTTGTTCTTCCTTCATAAGAGTAGATAGATATGCATTTATAATTCTCTCTCATGCATTAAGATTCTATATACATTGACGTGAATAGATGTTTTCTATGCATGTTTACTTTTTATGTTTATTACCACCACTTTGTGTCACAAGATTTGGTGAGCACTAGATTAGAATTTAATTTCTTTTTGTCATTTATACATTGTGAGCATGAAAACATAGGACTTAGCTAGAATTATTGCATAGTTTTACTTGACTAGAGGCTTTGAAACCCTCCCTAGTGATATTATTATGGTAAGAGATTCATTGGTTAGGTATAGTGGATCCATCTTGGTCATGACCCCAGATATCTAATGTATCAATAATCAAAAGTGTGTTAAGCATAGGATATATCTTTTGATTAATCAAATTCCTTTTGCTTTAACCACTTAATCATACATTCAAGATATGCAATAAAATTGAAAGTAATAACATGCACCACACGAGAGAGAGAGAGAGAGAGAGAGAGAGAGAGAGCAGATTTTATGTGGAAATCCAAAGTGAAAAAAATCACAGAAAACAATCTCAAGTATATAAATGAGCACCAACTCAAGTTTACAATGTTCACAAGCACCAACTTCTAGGAGCACCAACCCCTTTGTTGAGCACCGACACAACAATGATTTGTGAGCACAAACCCCTTTGCTGAGCACCAACATAGCAATGATTTATGAGCACCAAACCACAGTGGCACCAACCCCTTTGTGTATAAAACACAAACTATATCTCAATGTTGCTTTCTCAACAAATGATAGCACACTACTATATCGCTTTTTTTTTCTCTCCTTTGATCTTCTAAGCTAGATATAACAATTACAAACCATGCTCTTCCTTGATTATTACAAATGGCTTACCAAGCCTCCTTTTATAGCATTCCAAATGATCTTTGACATTCACCATTTGTGACCTTTCAATTCACATAGAAAATGGTGCCAAACTTGCATGACCCTTCGAATTTTTTCATATGAAAAGTCGCATGGTGACTCTTCATGAGAAAATATGTTATTTTCCTCTTTTGTCTTTAACCAATGACTGTTCAAATTCCTCAAGGTGACCTTTCTTGGGAAAATGTGTCATTTCCCTCTTTTGTCTTTAGTGATGACTCTTTGACTTCCTCATGAGCCCTCTTTTGTCTTTATGCAACCAAGAATATATCAATTAATATATAAATAATATTAACACGCTTTAGCCAAGATATGAACATTAAAAACACCTTCAGACATTAAATGTTATATTGATAGACTTTTGGCATCAATGACAATATTTTCAACAATCTCCCCTTTTATCATTGATGGCAACCTCAAATTGAAACTGCCACATCTTGAAACTTGTATTGCACATGCCAACCTACACATACTACCAACTACAAAACATATAGTAACTCCCCCTTACTGTAGCATCCTATTTTTTGAGCCTATTCTTATACCTATTCTTGTACTTATTTTTGTACTTGATCTTGTACTTGTTCCTATACTTCTCCCCCTCAACTGATATACAAATTAATCTGTCAACTCACCTTCATGACTTTCTTGTCATGCAACATAGCTAGCATCTACCATGCTTCAATTTTTTTTTGAAAAGTATCTCCTTGAAGCCTAGAAGAGACACCCCACACAAAGGGTCCTAGAACAAAATCTTGGGAGATGACCACATCTCCTATGTTATTTCCTTGATCTTTTTACGTCTTTCTCTTAAGATCCGTTTAAGCATGTCTAACATCTTTGACTCACTATCCTCAACATCCATGATGTTGTTCATCTTCTCAACTCTTGTAACTATCTTATCTTGACATGGCTCATGCTCAAATGTAATAAGAGATTCTCTTTGATCTGCAAGCTTTTTAGGACTAGTATTCACTATCTTTCTTGACAACAAGAGTTCCACATAGTCCTTCCTATCTGATTCTTTCTCCACTATAACAAGTAATCTATTCTCACTCTTAGACTCAACCTGATCAACCTTCACTATCTTAGGTCTCCAAACCTGAGTTTGGTTGTTATCATACCTTCTAGGGGCTCTGTATCCTTTGACATACCTTGACGATCTCTTTACTCCATTTGGACATAATTTAGCAATATGGCCAACCTTATGACAACAAAATCAACCAAAATTTTTCATACTTTTTGCTTGAAGGTGACTGAGATCTCTCTTTAACTGATTACTTCTCAAACAATCTCTTGCCCTATGACCAACATGATGACAAATAAAATAGTGGCCATGAAAAGAATTTGAAAACCTGAAAACATTGGGCTGCCTGATTGGCTTCTTCAATTTTCCTTTAAAACTTGCATCCTTCTTACCTTGGATTGATATTTCATGATCTTTCTCAACCTTGATTATGAGCTTCTCATGTTTATCCTTTAAATAACCTAACTCAACCTTCAACTAATCACACTCTTCAGCTCTTGAAAATGCAACCTCTAGTTGATTCTTAAAATTTTAAAGACATCTTATCTTCCTTTGCTTTTAAAACCAACTTAGATTCTAAGATACATACCTGATCCTTAAGAGCCTTGACCACATATTTTAACTCTTGATTCTCCTTCCTTAGCTGCTTGGCCATCTTGTGCTTTCCCTGATCTACCTTCAAGCTGTTAAACTCTTTCTGAATGAACTTGCTCTGATACCAATTGTTAAGCACGAGATATATATTTTACTTAATCAAGTTCATTTTGCTTTAACCACTTAATCATACATTAAAGATATGCAATAAAACTGAAATCAATAACATGCACCACACAAGAGAGAGAGAGAGAGAGAGAGAGAGAGAGAGAGAGAGAGAGAGAGAGACCAAATTTTACGTGAAAACTCAAAGTGGAAAAAACCACAGAGAACAATCTCAAGTATATAAATAAGCACCAACTCAAGCTTATAATGTTCACAAGCACCAACTTGTAGGAGTACCAACCCTTTTACAGAGCACCAACACAACAATGATATGTAAGCACTAACCCACAGGAGCACCAACCCCTTTGTTGAGCACCAACCCATAGGAGCACCAACCCTATGTATAAAACACAAATTATCTCTCAATGTTGCTTTCTCAACAAATGATAGCACACTATGATATCTCTTTCTTTTCTCTCTTTTACTCTTCTAAGCTAGATATAACAATTACAAACCATGCTCTTCCTTGCTTATTACAAATGGCTTCCCAAGCCTCCTTTTATAGCATTCCAAATGACCTTTGGCATTCACCCTTTGTGACCTTTCAATTCACATAAAAAATGATGCCAAACTTGCATGACCCTTCAAATTCTTTCATATGAAAATTCACATGATGACTCTTCATGGGAAAAGGCGTCATTTCCCTCTTTTATTTTTATCTGGTGACTCTTCGAATTCGTTAAGGTGACTCTTGATGGGAAAATGTGTCATTTCCCTCTTTTGTCTTTAGTGATGACTCTTTGACTTCCTCATAGGCCCTTTTTTATCTTTATGCAACCAAAAATATATCCATTAATATATAAATAATACTAACACACTTTAGCCAAGATATGAACATTAAAAACCTCTTTAGACTTTAAATGCTATATTGCCAGACTTTTGACATCAATGATAATATTTCTAACAAAGTGTAAGTAAGATTTATCTTCTCCGAGCTAGGACTGATTTATAGATCAGTGACATTTCCTTTTGTATACACTAAACACATGGTGTAATTCAATTCAAGCCACCAATCATTTCAACATCCCATCGTTGACAACTGATCATGAAAACAAATTATAATCCATATTCAAATTTTCTAAATCACTGTAATTTTATTGAACAATACAAATATTTTCTCAATTTTTAATTTGAAAATAAAACATTTTTCCAAAAAAATAAACCTATAATTTTACTTTGATGAATAAAAAGCCAATAAATTATTTTATTATATATTTTATTAAATTACAAATACTCTAAACCTCATATTAAAATTAAAAAAAACTTTAAATTTCATTGACTACATTGTACTATGCAAAATAATTAATTCAACCAATTATAATAAATCCCAGCTACATAGATACTAAAAATCTTTACTAAAGAACCTCATGGAAGGAGGCCACTTGCCATAATCACAAGGGAGAAAATAAAGCTTCACAATAGTCTAAATATCTTAGTATTCTGGAATAACAAATCCACATCAAAGTGGGTTAGCTTTCTCAACAAAATTACCCCACGCTCGCTCACATGAAAAAGAGAAGAATGATTGCTTAGAGAAGCAAATCCCTAATTTATTGGAATAAAATAGTTAGCTAAATTTATTAGTGTTTGGACAGCTCATAAAACATGTATAATTATTTTTTATTGGACATTGATATTTTATGGTTTTGTTTTTCAATAATCGCCAAAGACATTTACATAAATATGTATGCAAACATTTAAATTCTAATGTGTATAAAATTTTTAATAAAGAAATTCTGTTTTTATAAAAGAATTGTTTTTCTTTATTTTTTTAAATTGTGTTTATTATTTTTTATGTTTGTATTATTTTTCGGATTAAAAATTAATAAATTTTTGTGAATGGTTGTTGGTTTAATTAGTGAAGTTGTTTGGTTTACAAAGAGTCCATCAGATATCAATTCTTGCTCCTAGTAAAACTTGACACGTGAGAAAGGATGAAGTCGAGATCATACTTCGAAGGATTTTGGTATAATGAATACCCCTCAATCTTTGACTCTTAACTCAAGATCACTATGTAAAACAATGATCCATAAAAAAAATAATAATATTTTTTCCATTACACATTCAATTATTAAAATCACATTATTATATCCCACACGAATAACATAATTGGCTAAAAGTTTTGAGTTTATCCCATATAATTCTCATAGCCCTAATTTTCAAAACTGTTCAATATATCTCACCTATTACAATTAAAATAAAAAATACCTTTAAAATTTAAAAAATTAAAAAAAAAAAAAAAAAAATTACATTATTATAATAAACTTCTTTACACACTGGGGCAACGATAAGTACTTGGGAACCCACCTAATTTGCCCCTTGGTTAGAGTTAATATTAAGCCCCTTTATTTATTTAAAAATAAATAAAAAATGGGAGCTGATCTATCCTATCCTGTGTTAGATTCGCACCCTTTTCTCAATTGTTCATTAAAATATATATATACATATTAAATAAGTGAGACATGTCCTTAAAAGTAAAGATTTTTTTTTTTAAATTATATAAAGTTTACTTTTCTCTTAATATTTTGGATTATTATATACAATTCATTATTATAATGTATAACAATATTATAATATGCTTTTCAAATTTACGCACTTTTCTTACAATTTGAATAGATGCATGCAAGGCCACCAAAGCATTCATCAATGAATAAGTAGTAAATAGATAAGTACTTCAAATAGTATGAAAAGTGGTCACATAATCTATGCATTTAATATTCAACGAGTTTATTGTATGATTTTATTATGTTATTTACTAATTAAAATTTTTAAGGTTATAAGGTATTTTAAGAACATAATTCAAACGTTTATTTTTATTATGAGATTAGTTTTATGAAATCTAAACAATATAATCATTAAGATAAAAATAATTTTTTTCTCTAAAAATAAGAGTATTACATTTTTAGTTAAGATACTTTTCATTATGATTAAAAAGGGAATTGAAAATTTTCTTCATAAATATCTCATTATAGTAGAGTATTATAAATTTTATTTGGAACAAATAATTTTAATCAACAAATTTATGAAAAATAATAATTTTTATCTAATATTAAAATTTCAAATATTCATAATAAATTTTGATAATTTTAAAATTATAAAAAAACCTTAAAAATTAATATATAATTATAATAACTAAAAAATATCAACATAACAATTTTCATATATATATATATAAATATACTTAAAAATAATATATATACAATATATTAATTAATATCATTTAATATTCAAAATTAGTAATTATGAAAACAACATTTTAATTACATAAAATAATATGTCTATATATAAGAAGAAATAATAATAATGATAATGATAATAAAAAAAGTGATTGCACTCTATCTTGAATCAAGATTCCATCTCATCCACAACCACATAAAACAAGCTAACAAAATGGGCTAGGCCCAACATCCTATAAAACAAAGTTTATATTCATAATATATCCATGAGATTAAAAAGAGAAACATATAAATATTTACCCAGTCCAGTATAATGTTATTTTTTATTTCTGTTAATTGGTTAAAACATTTGTATGTTATTAGCAGGATCACGTGACTCAAGGTGATTTCAGTGCAGTCATTAATTGGAGCAGGGTTCTATGGTTAGGAAGGGCGGTGCACATGGCAGAGGAGCAGAAGTAGAAGAATAAAAAGCAGGTGTCCATACATATTTACAGTTCCAATTGGCTAATCACATCAGGGGAAAGAATAGTGCTCGTTGTACAGTCCTTATACACTAAGTTCTGTCCTTATACAGTCAACACCATTTTCATAAACTCCTGGTCCATCTACAGTAGCCACCTGAGAGAGGAAGCCAGCAGGGGAGTTGTTGTGTCTAGTAAGGCTATTGTTGGTTGTAGCGTTAGAAGGGTTAATACTATTAAGTGGGTTATAGAAAAGTGGGTTCATTCTGTAGTTATTTTCCATCCCAGATCGAGGGTCTTGTCCCTGTGTTTGGTAAACATTGTAAAAATTGTTCCTAGAAGCCACCTCAGGCCCATTCTCAATTATTGAAGCAAGATAGTGCTTACCCACATCCTCATTCCTGTCCTTAAACATAACAGCACTAGCACCATGGCTAGGCCCATTCATGCTGCTAAACTGATTGCCTCTGCTGTCCCTCTTTGGTGTCGTAGATCTATCAGACCCAGACCTAGACCCACTGGATTGAATTACTCCAGAACTGGACTCTGACATCAGGGAAGAAGAATCAACACTGAAATAGCGGACTTGTTCTACTGATTTGCAGTTTAATGGACTAGAGATCGACACAGGTGAGCAGTTCAGAGTGCCTATTGTGAAGCTTTTATTGCTTAGTGGAAACAGAGTAGGGTGAGCATAATGGTAGGTCACATGGATAACTTAATATCGCTGGTGAATAAGATCCAGAGGGCATGCACGACGACTAGGCGACTTTGGAGAGGATAGCGCTATGCCCACTCTATGGGATGCCCTCCCCTCCATTGCCATTGTCGGTGGTTAGGTAAGCACCATCATTATTATTATTTACATTTCTCAGTGCTAGGAGCTCTCTTTAATCTCCAAACACAACCAAAATAGTGGAAATGCAGGAAATGTGGACACTTTTCCCTAAATTTAGCGAAGATGTCATGAACATTAACCCTAAAGAATTCTATTGCCTGGCCATATGGTCTGAATCATAGCCATTACAGTCTAAATCATCCCATTAATGGATAATTTATATAGATCTAAACAGATCTGATGAATGTTATCATTGATCCGAAGGAGACACAATTTTATTTCTTTTCTTTTGTTAGCAGAGGATTTTTAATTTTTTTTTTAAAATTTAGAGGGAACTCTTTGAAAAAATTTAAACCACCTCGTAATCTTTAGGAAATGTTTGAGTTTCTTCAACCAAGCTAGCAAGGAACAAAGTGGGTGCCAACCTATATCTCATAAGTCCACTGGAAACCTGTGCTAACTATACATGGTACTGTTTTGAATAAAAATTGTGCTGCAAGTGCAACACTACTACTTTATTCATAAATGATGAGCCATGGCAGTAACTTGCTCCAAATCGGCATGATTGAGGTGGTAATGTTTTTTATTTCCACAGATCTGCACTATAATTTTTGAAGGCTAATTGAATGTAATCCGTGACTATGTTGTTCAAATGGAGTCTGACGTCTCTTATCCCTTGCCTGCTGGACATTAATGGGCCTGCAATAAACAACAAATTCAATCTGTATTTATTTCTTAACTTCGTTTGTAAGTGGGTGTTTTGACCAGGGTGTATATACATTAAATATATTTCTTTACGGAATACTGAAATTGTTGTATATACATTATATATATTCCCTTATTGAATACTAAAAACCGTTGTCCACTGGTTTTGGTTATCCCACATGTTTAAGCCTCCATTGAACGCTAACGGCTTTCTGTGATTCGATGGCAGTTGATTTATTTTATGCTATTCTTTACTCAATTTAAGTGAGTAGGTATAAATTGATTGTATGCAATATGACAATCTTTGAAAACCACATGAACTATTTATTGGCTATAAGGGAGATGTGTTTGTGCTTCCAAAGGCGCTGACCTGTATTTCCAGTAGAATGTGCGGCATGAAAATGTAGTGGTTATAGCTACATTGACTAGCAAGCTTCTAGGAGTTCAGACCATCGCCAATTCTCTATTTGCAGCAAAACCTCCTCTTCCTAATTTCCTATTGAGCAAGACCTTCGGCATCAGCTAGGAGATTGTGGATTATATTCAAGCCCAATTCAAGTTGGATACCATACAGTTTTAAATTGCAGCCGTAGTTTATAAAATAAAAGTAAAATCCTCACATAAATAAACCAACTGCACACTATCTATACAGTAAGCTACTTCCCTGCAAGGACTTGGCGCTCCATGCCCCTTATTAATGAAGTATGTGTTGAGACTTAATATTATGGGTCCTATTTCACTTTTACACATTTCACATTAATATTTTGTTAAATGTTATTTCTCTTGAATGTTTTGTGCATAAATATGCATGTATGTAGTTGCATTATACATTACAATAATATTTATTTATTCCTTATTTATAAATATTAACATATAATATATTTATTATAAAACATTCAAACTAAAATTAATTAAGGATAAATCTGATTTAATTTGTATAAATGAATATTTTAGAATATATAAATAAATGACAAAATAAGTTTAAGAAGAATATATAGTCTATCGTAAATATGGAGACAGAGATCAAAAATAAAAACCGTAGAATATGTTTAGATGGTGAGATGAATGATACTTGGAAAAATCAAATTGAACAAAGATTGCTCCCGAGTGCACTCTTCTAGAAATGTCAATGCACTCTTTCAAAAATATCAGTGCACGGTTTTGAAAATTTTCGTGCATATATAATATTGTTTATCTACTTTAGAGTTGTGAAAACCTTGCTCATATTTATATATTTTAGAAATAAATGCTTCATATTTTAATTGAATTCTACTGTAAATATTTGGATTAACTTCTCTTGGGTCTTCACAATAGATTCCTACAATAAATGTGTGGTTATTTCTTGTCCTTTTTCATGTCTTATATGTACTAAAGCAATTATTTATTTATAGACTTCTCAATTTAAAATTAAGACTTTATTAATGCACATAATAATGATGCACAAAAAAGTCCAACAAATCAAAGACACATAGTACAAAAAATTCAAAACAAAAATCACAAAAACCCACCCTACAACAATACTTTATAAAATTTTAGTTTCTTAAAAACATACACAATATAAAATTGAGAAAAAATCCAAAATTCAAAAAAAATAAGAAATAAAAACAATTAAAAAGAGAATAATGATAGAAAAAAGAAAAAAAAAAAAAACAATTAAAAGCATGAAAAAAACAAAATTATAAAAACCTGATAATTAATGAATATACAAATATCTTAAAATCAAACATTCTTACAATTAATAACTACTCTTATAATAAAATTAAATATTTACAACTACACGCTATATTAATTAGTAACTCTTTATCTTTAAATAAATTCTCTACTAACTAATAACAAATAACATCAATATAATTATAATGCTACATCACTCTCTTTTAAAAAAAGAAAACTTCACAATTTAAACGTCTTACTTTTTGACTCGGAAGCAAATACATATGAAAGTGGGTTAGCTTTCTCAACAAAATTACCCCACGCTCACTCAAAAGATAAAGAGAAGAATGACTGCTCATAGAAGCAAATCAAATATTAGTGTCTCGATAGCTATATATATATATATATATATATATATATATATATAATACATTGATATTTTATGGTTTGGTTTTGTTTTTTAAATAATGTAAGCAAATCCATAATTTTTAGAATAAAATAGTTAGTTAAATTTATTAGATTTTGGATATTTTATAAGATATATATAATTTTTTTTAAAATAAAATATTGATATTTTATAGTTTTTAAAAAAAAATAAGGGTTATGTAGCATGTAGTTCTTACCTTTTTGTTGAATAGTATGTTGTATTTTATCATTGTATTATTGAAATTGAAATGTTAATATGAAATAGGTGAATTTTTTTTTTTAATAATAACGATGATAAAATATAAAAATTAGTTTTGTGTTTTGATCAATATAGAACTTAATAAAATCTAAGTGATAATAGCACAATTTATATATAGGAGAAATAAATGCGAACTATAAAAACTCGTAGTAAAGTACATATGTAGATAGTTGATTTATAAAAGTCTTTAAATTTTGTTATACATCTTAAAAAAAAGGAAAACATAGTATAAGTCAGATAACTATGCACTATCAACAAATGAAAATGTATTGAAGTATAGTTGAAATTTACAAAAGTGAATCACATTTCTATGGAAATTGGCAATAGAAGGGAGATATTATGTGACTCCAAGATACGAGTCTTCCATGGAAAGAAGAATTATTTATCTATGCAAGGTGAGACAAGAAGTAAAAATTAGTTTAAAAGTGTGTATTTTGAAATATGCAAAAAAGTTTGAAAATAAATTACATACCTTAATTTTTATTCACTATGTTAATGTGTAGAATGAGTTCTTTGTGACTAATAAATATCTATCTATCTAGTGTAGTATTCCTTGGAGTTGGAATTGAACCCCAAATCTTATCTCGCACATGAGTGATAGGACGATACTTTTTTGAACAACTTAGCGAAAACAAAATGATACTTTTGTTATACAAGCTTATGTTATTATGTTGATATGCATGTTACACACATGCAAAGTGTTTGTTGATATGTATTTTATACGCGTGAAATATCTCTTGATACGTATCTTACACACGTGTGAAGTGTTGATGCTAAACAAGTAATTTTTTTACTCACATGATCTAAAAGAGTGGGTGGAAAACCACACATGATCTAAAAGAGTTGAACATTAGAATTCATAACTAGTTATGATAATAAAATTGGTTTGCACCCAATAAAAAACATCAATCCTACCCAAAAATAAAAAATAAAAATAAAAAATCAATAACCCTTGCGGTGACAAGACGGCTATTCAATTGCAAATATGATAGACAATCTAAAAGAGGGCACCAAACTATAAATCACATGGAAATGCACAAAACTCAAGAATTCATAGTAGATATAAATGTATAAGGGTCATTGGTGCATATTAAAGTAGGCCATGACAAGTTCAAATTATTATAAAGCTTTTAACAAAAAAATAAATGGCCATTGCACCATGATCAATACTTAAATATATTAATAAAGTTTATATTAGAAAGTTTATATTAGAATTTTTAAATTTGATTTAAAAGTTCAAAAAAATAAAATAAAGTAAATCTTGTTTTTTAAATCATCTTTAGTGGAGTTTAAGGCCATGTGGTTGTTTCATGTGGTAATGCACTTTTTCATCGCATCAATTAAACCAATGCATATCAAATGCCTTAATTTATTTTGTACAGTGACAATCGAAATGAGCTCGATGCATTTTACAAATAAACTATATGTCACATGAATGTGGTAGGGCTGACATAAAATGACCCATAACCAATGTCATCTCAATGCAATTCCTATCCCAATACCACAAAACGCAATGCTAATTACTAGATACAGATTTTTTATATGGAAATTGTCATCATCATTAATTTTAAATTTATTTGTAAAGTTGTCAAATCAAATATATTTAAATTTACAATAAATAAAGTGGAATATTCTCTAATAACATCTCATGAATATACATTTATTTATGTTTCAAATTTTATAAAAATCTTGTATTTTTATTGTGATTATGTTTCAAACTATTTGATTGGTTGAAAAAAAACAAAGTATTTTAAAAGTGAAACATAAAGATCCGTGCGAAGGTATTGCTTATAACGGTAGTTATTTAAATTCTAATATGTATAATAAAAAGTTTAATAAATACTTTTATTTTGATAAAAAATTGGTTTTCTATTTAATTTTAATTGTCTATTTTTTTCCTTGCATTATTTACAAGATTAAAAAGAAATGATTTATCATTATTCATTCAATCATTGAAGTAACAATATTATGGTGAACATTCATGTGGGTTGGGTGCAATGGTAGGTACCTGGGAGCCTACCTACAATGTCTTAGATTGGAGTCACAACATGACTATTTAATAGTAGGGCCCCTCCCAATTATTCATTAAAAAAACAATAACCTAAGAGCCTACTTAACCTGTCTTAGACTGGATTTGCACCCTGAGTCCTCAATAGTGCCCCCTACCAATTGTTCATTACAAAAACAATATTGAAGAAGCGATTCTTGTATAGTTCATGAAATCAGGGAGAAATATATATTTTTTAAATTGTGTAAATTTTATTTGTCCATTAACATTTCGATTCACTACATATAATTCATCATCATCATCATGTAGACCAATATATAGTGAGCCTTTCAAATTTATTTATTTTTCCAATTAAAATGAACACAACGATAGTAGAATTTGAGTAAAAAGTAAATAGATATGTACTTCATGAAAGTTTAAATGAATAAATAGTAAATAGATAAGTACTTTGGATAATATTAAAAGTGATCACGTAATATTTTACATTTAGTACTCAACAAGTTTATTGCATGATTTTATTATGACACTTATCAAATAAAATATTTAGGGTTTTTTTATTAAATAGTTAGAACTTTTGATTGGAATGAAAAACTAGATTTGGGACACAACAGGGGCCCCAATTCCTAGGGAACACAAAATTTACAGACATGGTCTATACCAAGTATTGAACACTACACAATCGAACTCTGTCATACATCAAAATAAAAAAGATGTTAGGACCCCTTCATACTAACTCTTTCTTTATAATTATTGTCTATAATAAAAGTTACAAACAGACATGATTTATAAGTCATCCCTTGAGATAATTGTAATAATCCCACATGCATAGAAAGTAGTAGTTAGTTAGGATATACATTGTATATATAAGAACCTAGACTAGTGGAAAAGTATCCAATAATTGTATTATATTGAGCTTCCTCAAAGGAGGTTTTCTCCTCAAAGAGCCGAGTGATATTGTAATGTAATTTTACTCCTAATTTTTATGCAATTTAATCTTTTTTTCATTTATTTACAGTGTTATGTCGAGTATTTGCACTTTTGTTCTAATTTATTGGAGGAAGAATCCTAACATCTAGCATCAGAGTTCTTTCTAGGGCTATTTTTCTACAACAATTTCAATGGTTTAGGGTTCTCTACTTTTGTCCACTGTATGCTCTCACCTCGCCCAATTAGGATCTTGGTGATTTAAAATGGTAAATATGATGGTGATATTAAGATTCTTGCCCATTTTTTCTCTCTTCTTTCTTCTTTCCTTAGGTTATAAATTGTGTTCCACTAATTTTAAAATTAACATAACACTGTTATTTTGGGTTAAGCAAATTTTAGTTTTTCCTAATTCCATGGAATGAGGGTTTATGCCTTCATACACAAGCAATTCAACAATGATGTCTACAATTTTTTCTTCCACTTTCCTTCAAGTATATAGGAAGACCCCATAGTTCTTGTTTGCAGCCTAGCCATATAAATCCTTTGATCATTTATTTATGTGATACATCAATAAGTAATTAGCCCCGAGAACTTACATGCATCATACCTCAAAAATAGGATAGTAGGCTACATAATGGTTATTCACTGTAGTTAGTGCTCTTAAATGTTGATCTAACACTATTATATGAATAAGATTAGTATATTTACAAGCTCACATACCAAACACACCTTGTAGTATCCTTCCATGCAATTTTTGTTATGTTGTGGAGTATATTTACACATTACAATGTATTTCAATTATTATACATTAAAATGTATTATATACTCTTAATGTATTCTCGCCCCTAAAAAAAAATTTGGACCCCCTTAATCGGAAATTGTTATGGGTTGACTTGGCCCATTGTTCGGGTGCCCATTGTTTTGTAAAACCATAATGTATTACCTATTGATGCACTATAGGTAGACATACAATAGGTAATACATTATGACGATCTGGGTTTGAGAAGGAATGATAGAGTGTGTGAATTCAAGTGAAAATTCAGGAGAGTTTGTTGAGTGCAGCTCCAAACAATATTTATGCATTGAAATTGTGAGAAGATAGACTTGAGAGTGGAATTTACTCTTATTGGCTTGTAATAAAATTTGAGTAAGTATTTCTTGGTGGATGTAGCCCATATTGGGTGAACCACATTAAATCCTATCTTCTTGTTGTGCATTTTTATTTCAGTTCTTTATGTATCTCTGTTCATAGCTTTTGTTATTACGATTTTGTGTAATTGTTCCGCATTAATTTTGGATTTATTCCTATCAATATTAAAATTTCATATATATATATATATATATATATATATATATATATATATATATATATATATATATATATATATATATATATATATTGACAAAAACACAATAACTATAGCTGTCAAAAGGGTCAACATGTTTAATAATGGTTACTTGAATTAGTAGTCAGAATGTAGAACCCTCCAACAATGCACCTAAAAATACAACCAACTTTTTTTATTGAAACATCACATAAGAAGAAGACAACAACTTTTATTTCTTTACTCAAAAACAAGACTCGTATCAATACTCACTATCTTTGAATGTATTCAATGTCATTTGTCCTAATGTTTTTATGTCATTTCCCAAGGAATATTCAAAACGCTTAAGGTATCATTTACACATATCTATTTAGTGAAAATTTTGAGGAAATAGATAGCATTGGTAGTAATAAATATCACTCTTATCCATCATATAGATGGGGATACACAAAAGTTCCAATCTAGAGAAAAATTTGATCCATTATATAAATATATGGTCCCAAACAAGAGGGAAGATGATAATCCTATGAGTGAAAGGACCCTGTTATCTATGAGCCAGCATAAGGTAGGATAGAAATCCTCTGGCCTTGTAATATCGATGCTCCCAATAAAATTATTATCATTAGATCAATCATCAAAATTTCAGCTTATGTTCTAGCTAATGTTCTTATTATTGATGCAACCTAGCTCATGAATTTTGTACACAATCATAACTCTACATCTCCTTATGCGATAAAAGATTAAACAAGCACTTCTCTCTAGAAATAAAATTCCCATTAGTTATGATATAATGTGAGGATAACAAGGTATACAAACCCAAACAAATGAATAGTTTCTTTTTTCCCACATGACTAGTCATTAGAGCACAAATACAATCATCACACATCAGGCAGTCTTAAACTTTTATTTATAGTATTGTAATGATGTTGTTGCCACAATAGTTTTAAGAGAGCTAAACCTTCTTAAAATAATATAAGGATATCAATCTGGGTAATGACATCTTAATCATTTCATCATCCTTAAATGAATAGTAGGTTCCACCTATATATACTAATTAATACTCAAGCTATAATTTTCTACTTCATTACTAATTCTTCATTTATTACGACTTTAAGCTTATCACAATATATGCCCTTTCTTAATTGTTAAGAAGAATATTTATTTCTTTAACCTTATATTTTTTGCTTTCTCTAAGATGGAGACAATTACAAGGAAGGTGAAATTTTATAACTTGATCAAGTATGGTAAAATTTATAACATAACTATACTAATCCTTTAATTAACCCTTGATTACAATCTTAAGCCACCCAATGGTCTAGATGAGAGGTAGTCGTTGAAAAGTGATAACAAATGAGCATATCCTGCTCCTAGGATTAAATTTATCATGAATTACTCAATTTAATGAAAGGGGTTTTATAAGTGTTCTTCACATGTTATAATGTTATGCTACGTTGAGGTTAAGGTGCTTATATATATATATATATATATATATATATATATATATATATATATATATATATATATATATATATATACACTAGATCTCTGTTAGAAAGATTAGTACTACAGCTTGCTAAAGCTATTTAGTTAAAACTTGTTAATTTAATTCATTTAAAATTTATTAAATAGCCTATCCCTCTTTCAAAGATGGATATAATGAAATTTGTAGTGCATTACTCAAGGGACAATTATAGATTGCTTAAGAAATTATAAGTAAAAAGGGAATTGACACGAGGAATCAACATGAGACAAGAAGATCCTTTTAGTATTTAGCTTTAATAAGATAACAATGCAATATAATTTAAGGGTTATAATACTTGAAAGACAATACACAAGGGCCCAAATGATTATTAATTAAGGAAGTTAGTTTGATATCACTGAATTTCTTGAGTGATTAGTTTCATAACCTATTAAGTTATCTTGCATTCCTATGGTAGGCCCAAACCTTGTGATACCCTATCTTCACAATGGACACTATTTACTTAATAATTATAAGGCTGGATATGATCAGCCACGATACATAATATTCCAAAGGGTATACCTTACTAATGTAAGAACACATTTTTCCCTTGGTAAACAAGATCAAGATAAAAGGCTTTGGTATGATCAAGTAAAAAAAGAAAATATTATTTCAGATTTAAAATTTTATAATTAGAAAAGAACATCTAAATAAGTCCAAATCCTTAAATGCTATTCACCTCGATAAACCTCACCTTACACTATAATCACACAAGTTTTCTCAGCGTAAAGCTGGCAATGTTCTCCTTGAGCAAGAAAAATAGTTTAAGACAATTGATTACTTCCTTAACCAACAACTACACAACTTATCAAATTCAGTTGTATAAAAGAAAATAATGAGACGTATTGTCAATTTATAAGCAATTTTCTGGTAAAAAATAAAATTGAAAGGAAATCTATGGCCCAGATAAATTTTCTCTTCCCACCCTAAAATTTTACAGATTTAAGGCAATCAAATCTATGTCAAAATTTTACTATAAGATCAACATCTATTTGGAATATATAAATGGAAGCAATCACTTAAATCCAATCTATAATATACTAGATAATGATCATATAACAAATGCCTTCCTATAATATGCCAAATAGTAAACTATGTCTCTCAGCATATGAATATAGAAAGAAAAAAGATTATATAATCAATTAAAATATTACCAAACCACATAAAACCATTCCTCCAATTTTATTATTCTAGATAATCCCTCTGGGGAAAGGACAATTAGCATCAAATAAATCTTGAAAACTAACATAAGCATTCTTACATGGTTAAACGAAACATGAAAGTTCTCTTTTTAAAAAATCCTATATAACCAAATATTGAAGAGCATGGCGATAGTCTTTGCATGGAACGATCCATTATTAACAAATCTCAATATTTGTATTTTTATTTTATTTTTGTCGTGCTTATTAGTAACTCGGGAAGGCCTATACGCATTGCTGGAGAAAGTTAATGGTGGGGTGCAGACTATGCTGTAAATTTTATTGAAATTGGTTTTGGAAGGGTGCGATGAACATCAAATTGAAATATTGGCAAGGAAACAAATTTTGTTTGAGATAAACTACTGTTGCAGTAAAACACACATGGGCTACGCTTGACTACATGCCACCTATTTTTTTTTATCACACATATATTGTTTAATTAAATGCCTAAAAAAAATCACATAACTCCTTCAGGGGTTAAATGACATAGTGGTTGTCCCTAGCACAAATAATCATGTAACTCAGTTGGTAGCCTAACACATTACCAGTACCACTTAATGCATCAACATAACCAGAAGGGGAATAATTAATTAATTTATATATTTTAGAAATTTCTACAATGAGAAGATTTAATGCAGAGTTTTAGTTGCATTAGTAGTATCAAGGCCCAGATGTATAAGTTGTGCATCCTAAACCAAAATTTGAACAAAACACATAATTATTTGAACAGAACACATAATTTGTATTACTAGGATTTAAATTTTGATAACTAACTACACAATTATAAAAGAAAATATAAGATTTTTATCCATGAATAGAACAATAATTTACTCCAAGGGATAGTAAAATAAATTATTCCACATTTTGCACATAAATGGAAATTCTAAGAGAACATACCTGAATGAAGGAGAATTCTTTCTCCTTGTCCAACACTTTTCACAAGCCTAGCAAGTAGTTTCCCTTTGAATCCACTTGGTTGAGCATGGATTTCAACAATCTGGGATCCCAAGCTACACTTCTTCCAGTAGTTCACCCCTATTTGCCCCACTTCATTTCTTCTTGATTTCTCATCTTAAATCTTTGATTTTTGATTTATTTATTGCATCATTATTATTATTATTTTTAAAATAATCAATGATGCGCTATAAAGTTAGTCTTTCAATGCAAGGTAGTCCTAAATCATCTTGGGAAGCCTCTAAAATTTTATAGGAGAGATGTGTGGTCAGTTAAGGCGCTTGGTCACTATAAAAAAGATTTTTGGGAAATTAAAATTTCATTTTTTTAAAGATGGTCTCTCCTCTATTTCGTTGTCCCAGGTGCATTGGAAATTTCTTTATTAACATTTCCTAGAACTATATTAAATAAGATCAGATCTCAAGAAATCTTCTTTCAAAAAAATGTTAGGCCTACTCATTGAATTTAGCTTCTCAAAGCATCCTTGTAACAATCTCCAAGAGGAAATTTACTATCTAAATATCTCCCAAGCAAACAAATGATGTGCTTTTACCGAAGCCCCCTTCCTCTATGTTAAATCCAAAGAGTGTCTTATATTGGGCCCTCTTAAATTTACTTTAACAAAATCACAAAAAGAACATACCCAATGCAAACATAATATAATGATTACCACCCCCCTGAATAGTTAGTAATTCACTGTATTGCCAAAGTCTAGCAATCATAATATTATATATCATTACCTTACAACATGTCTTGGGTATATATATATATGAATTTTCTTACACTTAGTTCTAGTAAATAAATTAGGAAGAAAAGAATTAAAATTAACTCATTCTTTAAACTTTCATCATTATAGTTTGGGATTCTTAAAATGAAGCATGATCACATTTCATACTAGATCTTTCGGTTTTGAAATAAAAATTTCCCTTTGATTCCTTAAATATTATTCCTCTTAAAGGGTCTCAAGTCTAGGTTAATTTCTCACTCTTGCAATCATAATGAGTTATAAGCATATAATATTAGCAGGATAATTCTCAGCTTACAATATTATTCTTACTGAAAAGTGCAAGCAAACACATATTATTAATAATAGATATAATAATGTTTCTTATCAATTATGATATGTTGATAGAAGATGGTAAATCCAACAAAGACAAAGTGTGAAATAAAAAAATAATAATCATTCTAGAAATGCACCCTTTGTTGATCACCTCATTGATTGGGTAGAGATAGTAGATAATTAACTGAGGTATTATGACAAAAATGCCTACCTCTACTAATAGACATATTCTAATCTTAAGTCAACATGCAATCCATGGTAAAAACACAAAATATGCTAATAGAACTAATCATGTTACCGTAATCACAAATCAATACACACTAGTCCTTTTGCTAGGTCATAGCTAGGATACAATGTAGACTCTTCAACACACACACACATGCATGAAGGAAAATAATGAGGTAATAAAGATGATGTCCCGCAAAACCTTGTATCATAGGGTGGGGTATGACACATAATGTCCAAAATATTTCAAAATGATTACTTGAACTTGTTAAAGTAGCTAGTCGTTACAAAATCAAAAAACAAATACAAATTTGAATTTTTATATCCAAACTTGGCTCTATGGATAACTCCTTGAAGGTTTTGAGATGCGTGTGCCTTTTTCATAATGTCTTAAGAGAGTGTTAATTGATTCCTCAAGTTTACATGCGATTACCAAGATATGACCAAGTGAGTAAAACCTTAGAAATGATTTGTATTTATAGGTGAATTTTCATTAATTTCCACTATAACTGACTCATGAAATGTGTCTAGGACGACCTAATTATGATTTATCAATTTTAAAAATAGTCATTGAGTGCACTTGGATATTGTCAACAGAACCAACACTCTCAAAGCATTACTACTAGTGTCTTAAAAGTATAAATTAATGATATGAGATATGGAGAAGGTTTTCTAGCATTATGAGATGTTCTTGTATAGACTATGTTCTTCCTAGATAGGTGTATTTAGAAAATAGATGTGGCCAAGACAATAGATGGGTAGATGGATAGAGGGGAAGTGTGCTCAAGATACAAATATATGTGCATTGTTCAAGTATGTTAAAGTATACCAAATTTGATGTTGTAAAAGTGTATAATACCAATTTCAAGGGTCTATAAATGCCCCCTTTTAATCTAGTATTGAATGCTAAATTAAAAGGATAAAAGAAGAAATCACGTACATATAATAACCACACTTGGTGTTGACAAGTATGACTAGAATGTACCATTTGATTCATGTGAACCATACAAAAAAATATGCACAGATCAAATACCAATTTCAAGGGTCTATAAATGCCCCCTTTTAATCTAGTATTGAATGCTAAATTAAAAGGATAAAAGAAGAAATCACGTACATATAATAACCACACTTGGTGTTGACAAGTATGACTAGAATGTACCATTTGATTCATGTGAACCATACAAAAAAATATGCACAGATCAAATACCAATTTCAAGGGTCTATAAATGCCCCCTTTTAATCTAGTATTGAAAATGCTAAATTAAAAGGATAAAAGAAGAAATCACGTACATATAATAACCACACTTGGTGTTGACAAGTATGACTAGAATGTACCATTTGATTCATGTGAACCATACAAAAAAAATGCACAGATCAATGTCTTCTCATGATAAGAAATATAGAATAATTTGAATAACTTGTAATTAAAAAGCCAAGGAACAAATAGACATGATGGTATGAAAACTACGCTGACACTTGTTGATTTTTTTTGAAAAATGTTATGGGATGATCATACTCCAAGGAGATGTAATTTTTGAAATTGTGTTTTGAAGGGTGTAAATGCCTCAATTGTTATTAGAGGAGTGTTAGAAGTTGAGCGACATAGTACAACCTCAACTATACTGCGAGCCTAGATATATATATTTTTTGTTGAACCCGAAATCAGGTTCATATTCTAAAGTGAAACCTCGAAATAAGGTTGTATCTCAAAGTGAAACCCTGAAAAGGATCAATCGCTACAAACGGATATAGACTCAAAGTGTTTACGTAATACCATCATTCCCCACCAATCCTTAAAATATAAAATAGAAAAGTGTTTGCATGAACAAAGTCAATACCCCAATATAATAAAATATCATAAAATATCTCAATTATTCTTCAGAATTATGTAGAATGCCTAAATATATCTTAGCATGCTCAATTTGACCTATGTAAAACATATGATTTATCAGAGAATGTGATGTCTACCTATCATAATTTTAATCTCTATTTTTTTTTAAAAAAAAAAATTATATCTCCCTTTTAATATGAGAGATGAAGCTTATGAATCACTTATCTCAAAATAAAAAGTTGTGTGTATCATATATTATATAAAAAATATAATCATATAAAAAATATATACAAACATGATAAAATCATTACAAACACACATGAAATATTTAATCTAAAACAACAGATATATAAATGTTCATGTCTAGTTCGCTAATAAACTTTTAATAGTTAACTTTCTTTGTAACTCTCATCATCATCTCATCATAAAAGTAACAAAAATATTTTTTTATTCAAACGTTCCTGTGAATTCTTGTGTTCTAGGCATTTGAATAATACCATTGCACAAATGAAATTAAAGATTATAACAAAATTTTTTAATTTTTTACAAACCTTCGATGAGGCTTTTTCTAGCTATGCCATCCATCCACCCTCTATACCAAAACATTGGTGTGTGACATAATTATAGAGAAATTTTACACTTCTTCAGGGATTTTTTTTTTTTCCAATAAAATAATTCTAATAAAATAAAAGTTTGTCCGCAAAAAGTTGAAATTGAAGATGCAACCGAATGCTTTTATTTTGGAACCATTTTGCCATTTTTTTTAAATTTTTAAATCCACTCTAAATAGAGCCACACACACACACACACATATATATATATATATATATATATAAACCAATTATAAGAAAAAGCAAAAATGTTCACATATTCTTTTCTTTTTTAATTATATTAAAATATTTAAGGATATCTTTATTATTTTATTTTTATGATTTATCACATAATTAAAGAACACATAACTAAGAGTAATTTTCAAGACAAATCTTTTTAACAGAAGTTATAATAGAATTTTATGTTTTTTTAATTTTAAAGTATTGGCATTATTCTATTAATGACACTGGTAAAATATAACATTCTTATATTTTTTAAAATAATATTTTCTCTATAAATAACATTAAAATAGTTTAAAATTTTAAGAAAAAAAATATTAAAGATTATTATATTTAAATGATGATAAAATGTTTTTACAAAAGTACAATTAAAAATATATGAGGAAAGAACTATTATTAAGATCATGATTATGTATGAAGACTATTAAGATAATTAAAAAATATATGAATAAAAATCTTACAAAATATAATATAATTAAATATTTTGTGAAATCCCTAATTACTTAATACATGATTGGATTGTAATTGAGTTCATATCACATTACTGAGAATTGTGAGACGAGAGTAACTTAAAAAATATTACACTCACCAAAACTTTGTCAATAAATAAATAGGCCAAAACATCTCTATTTAAATTTATCATCTCTTCCTCCTATTAAGAAATGCTTATAATACTTTTTTGGTTAAAAACCTCTCAAAAATCAAGCCTTCAACTATTATATGAGTATTTTGTTTAATTGTGAATGGACTCAAAGTACATTTCCAACATATAAAAATTATTTCTTTCCCTGTTGAATATGTTTAAATGGAGTGTGCACCTTTCGGACTTGATTGTTAGCATGCTCTCAAGATAAAATTGTGAAACGAGAGGAAGATTTTGAAACAAAGGGATGGAGGAGGTAGAGGAGATGATTTCCCTTCCTTCGTTTGATGAAACCCTAGGGTTAGGATTTGCTTTACGTGGGTATGACTCTGAGGAGTGTGACTCTAAGGGTGTTGCATGCCAGAGACAAAGGGCTTTAGGGCCACAACTCCTCTAGAAGATATCATGGTGTTTTCTTAGTTTGGTAGAGGCAAGATGGATTGTTATTCCATTGTAATGGCTCTATGCTCACAATGACTCACAGGGTTCTCTTTGACAGTGGTGACAATGTGTTGGGTTGTGGCTGATGACTAGCGGCATGATGAAGGTGGTTGCTAGTGTCTAAAGTACCAGCAATGGCTTTAGTCTTCCCTAGTGGTATGAAGTCTAGTTGATGATGTTCTTTTGGTTGTGGTTGCATTTCATATGACTAGGGGTTTGTTTCCAAGGCATGATTGTAGCGATGATAATAATGGTATTTTTGTAGTCTCGGTGCTTCATTCTATGATGATATCTTTTGATTGCAATGGTGATAGCTTCAAAGTGTTGGTTGATCTACTCCTATGTTTTTTTAGGGTTTTCCTAGGTTTTGCATATTGGGTTTTACTTGACCAACATAGTTGTTCTGATGGCACATTGTCTGTCTTGCACTAGCCCAACCATGTATTCTAACCAGACACTTTAATGTGTAACCTTATGTACTCCATTATTTTTTAATAATAAGTTATCTTGAAGCATTCCAATAGTAAATTATGAAATAATAAAAAATATTAATAAAATAAAAATATTAATTTTTTTCATGGATACATATTTGTTATACATTCATGTTTTACATATATGCTTTTCATAATAAGCTTTGAGTGGATGATATACATGATATACAAGTTATATGTAGTTATATACTTTTAGATGCCACGTGGCTATATTCTTTTCCACATTCCGAGAGATATTGCTACATTGGTGGCATGACTTACCTCTAGGGGCATATCTACACAAACAAAATATATGGTAATATTTCTTTCATTTTTATATATTATATAGAGCTATTTTACATGGATTATATATATCTTGTTATTATCCACATTTGGCATGTGATATGAATATCTACATATTGTTATATGGATGTTTGCATATTATACTACATACCTTGTGATCAATACTTGTGTATATATTACACCTTGATGCCATTTAATTTATGTTGTTACGAATAGTATCTCATTACTATATGTGGTCATCTTAGGGGAAACCTCAAGTCCATGGGACATATATGTATTTTTTATTGACAATATATCCGCATTTATCTCTTTGAATGTATTCAATACATTTTCCACATACTGAGCGTCTATTAGAACACATTATTTTTTCCTCACACAATTGAGCCTATTAGCTATATCTTACCACTTGGAGTTATACAATAATTTTCATATGACACTACATCAAAATCGAGCATTACATGTTTGACATCTATACACATCTCTTATTTACCATTGAGATCACCATGCCCATGACCTCTCCGTGAGCCTTATTAATATCATCTTATGAAACCAAACTACATATGTGTCTTGCATTGCTACATTGATGGGCCCTCACACCTCACACACCTTTTGCATCTTGACATATTAAAACTTTCGTATTGACTATATAGATGACTATATTCTTACACACATTGGTGTACATGATTCATACATTGTAAATAGGGGCATTACATCTATAGTTTCCTCATGAACTATTTACTTGTTATATTTTGAGTGGATAAGGACATCATTTCAATTTATACATTCTCCATACCATAGAGCACACCTACTACCTTATGGGGCCATACCCATCTCTCTTATGAGCTTTAATGATTACATTTATACTTACCATACCATTCGGGCATAAAATCTACATATCATTACATACTTTTCATTGATACATTGCATATGGGAGTGTAGATACTAAAATATTGTATTAAGTACTTGACAATGACAAGCTTGACATATATTTACCTTGCATGACTTGTACGCATAAATATGGTCCTAACCCACCATTATCTCCCACTTAAATTCTACCTTATGAGTTTTACCCTCTTTATTTGTTGTCAAACCCCTACATAAACCTTACAGTCTATGCAAATACAACTTATTATCTCATACATACATCCCCAGACATTTGAACCAACCTTCATGATCATGGGTCATAATTGTTAAACTAGGTTAGTATCACTAGTTGATATTAACCTATACCTATCGATATTGACCCTCTCCCAACAATGACTATTATTTAAAATTAAACCTTTCTTTAGGTTTGGCTCATCTGCTTAACCTGTTGGTGGCATGATAAATTACCCAATTGAATTAATATAAATACAAATCAAGGCCTCACTTGATAAAAGCCTAGGAACTTATTTGGTACAAATATATACAATATTGCACATTGAGAAAAATTTCCCAATTCCTCCCTATTTTTAAATCAATCACTAGGAACACTCACAAGCCAAGTTTGAAGCACATCAAAGCAAAGTCAAAGAAATCAATGTCAATTATCAAATTGAAATCATTAGTTGTATTTATATAGTGAAGGATAAAAACTACACAATCACACTAAGAGAGAGAAGTACATGTGGATTGATGTCCCTCTTTGGAGTATCAGATACATAGATAATGGTCAAGCATCTATAGGGGTGATTGGGATCATCTCAACACATTACACTTTCCTAGTTTTTAGAGGATTTTATCCCTCATAAACACACCTAGAGTTACAATGTGAAGCAAGTTGAATTTTAGATTTACGTGCATCATGAGGGTTCAACATCACACATAAAAATCTTTAAAATACAGGTAAAGGTGATTATATGGTCGTAAACCCTCTTTTTCATGTAGGTCACTATTAACCACTATAGGTAAATATTGATGGTCAATACTGAACCAAAGTTGATGGTATGATCCTACGCAGATAGAAACATAATTCCACACTAAAAATATCACATGCCTACTTCAATCTATTTTCCATTATTAGACAATAGTCAAAGTTAGACATACAAGAATAAAATTTAAGCACTTATCCCTTTGTCATGATTCCTATATTTAGCATATGCCACTCATCAATTCATGACAATCTATTTCAAGATTTTACATTTAGATTCATGCTTAAATTCCATATTTAATAATCTAAATTGATATACTAATTTATATCCATTTAGATTTTCTAATTCCAAATAAGGGTAAAACATATTGAACCCTTAGGTTTCTCAAATCATGTTAAACCCTAGGTCTCCCTTAGTGTTCCATCCTTTTAGGTTTTTAAATTTTAGCCTTAAGATTTTATTTTCAGACCTAATTTTTTATTATTCCCTAATAATATACATTACTCATGGCTATAATGAATGAACATTGTCTCTATTTGTTAATAAAAGTCATGAAGATAATATTTTCATATTGTTCAACTTGGCTATGTTACATTTTGATCAATTACATAATCAAGTGGATCAAATCTAAGTACACTAATAAGGCTAAAATAATAAAATGAATAACCCAAATCCTTCTTCAAATCATATTTTTATTGTAGACAATATTTATGGATTATATATCACCTCAGTCTTATACACTTGGCAAACTCATACCTTGGTTGGTCCTCTTAGTTCTATACTTTTTTCACTTTCAAAAGTCTCACATATGTTTTATCTTATGCCCCTTGAACTATCTCTTGGTCCAATTAATTTAATGTTGATAACCCAAACTTACTATATTTTTCATAATGATTAAAACATACTTATCTTATGCCCCTGTAAGTTATGATCTTTTACCTACTTTCATGTTCCCTAAACACGAGTATCCTAGACAAACGCTTGTGTCGACATAGGTGTCCTACTCTAATGCAAGTGTATATTTCCTTAAAGTCATCTAATTTACAAATGAAACATATCCTAATGGTCAGCTTAAGTTCTTTAATGCAAGTTATTTTTCAAAAGGGATTGATATAAATACAAGATCAATCCTCATTCATTCCTCACCTAGGAAAACTTAGCATTCATACCAAATAACATGAACAAAGAGTATTTAATTGAGAAAATATTCCATATTTATTCCTATTTTCATATCATTTGTAGGGAATACACATCTATAGGTATGGATTACTGAAGTAGCAACCTAAGAGACCAATTTTCTAAGTTACAAGCTAGGTCACTATTGTACTTACTTTACACATATTTCATGATTCACACATACTCCAACACATAAGGGAGAACTACATCAGTCATAGAACCTCTTTAAAGTATTAGCTATGTAGGCGGTGCTCATTAATAGAGGGGTATTTTAAGTTATCTCAACACTGTGTACCCATTAACCCATTTTTCTTAAGGTCACTATAGAGGTGAAGAACTAGGGTTTTACAATTTCATGAGAAGTGTCAGTTCATGACCCAGATCTGAATACATTAAAGGAAAGGTGAAGATAAACCTAGAAGCATCTAGGTGGTCATATCCTTTTTCAATATTTATTCCATATAGGGAACCTACATCTAATTCAAATAGTAGTCTCGATACAACCATCCCATGCTAACGCTAGTGTCTGCAGCTCCAAAACACCCAATCTAAAATTTTTGGTGACTATTCTACAATGTTTTTCTAGTTTGTTTCCTGCATGTTCCAAATCTAAAACTATGTCAGCATTTGAACCAAGTACATTATTTCTTTATCATTTTCATATCTAGCATAGTTGCACTTACAATTTTTAGCCTATCTCAATTTAATGAATTTAGTATATGCTATATTTGAGTTTAGCATCTAATTGGCTTGCTATGGAAATAGTTTATCACCTTTCTACCATAGGCTATCTCTATCCCATTTAACCCTAGATAACCCCAATATAGATTTTTATGGTTAAAATTTTGGTGAATCTAACCTTTGATCTTAAAATTGTATCTACTTTAGGGATTTCTGCCTCTTTTTCTAAATCACATTATGTTTTCTGATTAATTCTAAAAATAAAGTGTTTAAATTTATAACGAATCATATCTTCTCTTTTCTTGAAATCATGTTAGCTATGGATATATATTTTAATTATTTCATGTTATAATACCTTATATTGGTCATTATTGTGAACATAGGAATTCATAGAGGGGAGGTTAGTATTGTGTTAGTCTCATAAAACAAATAAAATAAAGACACCAAATCCTAACACCTCTAGCCGAGACACTAAGAAGAGCTTAAGTAACAAAAAATAAATGAAATCACAACAAAACATAAAAAGAACAAATCTTTTACCTTCTTTGGGATATCTAAATGCTTTGTTGAGTGGCTTGCTCAGCTTGTGTATCAATAATTTTTTGACAAATGAAGATTGTTAGCTCCTTTTCTCCTTGGCACCATTGCCTTTGATGTGGCTTATGATTGCTTTCGATCAATATCTTGGCATTATAACACTATTGCAAAGATTGTCTCTCTCCAAATTAGCATTATATATTTGGCTTTATGAGAGCTTAAAAATGAATGGACATGGCCTTGTATTTATAGCTTTATGAATTACCTCTCACCCAAGGTGAGTTAATGTTGAGTTGAGTTAAAAGTTATCATGTAATTATGACTTTCAGTCATTAGTCATAGTTCTTAAATTATAATGTTGAGTTGAGATTAGCTCGAGTTGAGTTAAAAGTTGTCATGAAATTATGACTTTTAGTTACTAGCCATACTTCTCAATTTAGACATTTTAGGATATTTTAAAAACTCATAAAGATAATGATGAAAGGCTAGGCCTTTTTTAGATGTTCATTCATTTTAAATGGATAATTCAACTAAGCATTTGATATTATTTAATTTAATTAATTTATTTTTATTATAATTTTTAGATATTTTAATATTTAATTAAGTATGCAAGTGTCCCTCTTAATAGGTCTATAGGCTAAATTGATAGTTGTTATGTCGCAAGGTGATTAGGGGTGAATCTATGAGAGTTTATTATTGCATATGAGATAGTAACCCAAATAGGGATGCCTTAACATGATTTTTAGCTTTGATGAATGATACACGACTAATTTTAGGATGTTTAGTGATTCATAAGCTTAATTTTCAATGTTTGGTAAGAGTCAGTATGAAGTCTAGTCATAAGCTAGTTATGGCCAAAATTAAGTGTCTACAATTTGCCACTATTTAGGAAGGTGTTGCAAGATACAGGCATAGTAATGTCTTTTCAAAGAATTAAATAGGTCATTAAAAATGAAAGAAGATGATGATTGAAGAATAAGATCCAAACGATGTTTGGGAAGCCTAAATGATACCCTCTCAAGGGAGTGGTTTTGATGGATGGTCCCTAAAAAATAAGTATGAAGAAGAATTAAATTAACCCATGGGTGAGATTAATCCAATCAAAGTAATGCTTGCATTTATTAATTTAAAAATAAGTACTGATTTACCTACATGCGGTTATAATTAATAGCAAATGTTGAGACACTGATTTGCCTAAAGGTGGTTATAATCAGTGGCAATGACATATGCCCCAGTTAAGGTTGAGTGAAAATAATGATTTGCCCATAGGCATTTATAATCATTAAGATGATCTGGATTAAATAATGATATTTTATTGTGCCCTAGTAGGGAATATTGGCAAACATAACTTAATTATATAATTTATTGCGCAGATTAAAGATGAGTAGGTGAAAATGTAGATGTGATGGTTTAATGGCTAGAGAAGCCACAAATAATTAGGCACATGAAGATACACAAAGTGATGAAAGAGATGATTATAAGAATAAGAATTGATTAATTAAAATGATTTGGTTATACCTACCAATTCATAGATGCTCATCCTTTTTATCATTGATAAAACCATAATGGTTAATGGGTTAATTTGATCAAAGAGGGTGGGAGGATTTAACAGGGTTATGAAGGAGAAGTTTCTGTAGCTCCATTGCTTGTAATATTTCCTAAGTTTTTTTAAACTATAACACGTGATGATATGCATCATGATATAAAACACCATGATGATGTATCTAGAATATGCATAATGACTGACTCCCAATCTAATAAACAATTAAAAATAATACACCAATGATAAAAACTATGATGACAATGTTGACATATGAATATGGATGGACTCAATAATAATTCATAAGGAATCACCCAATGAACACATATATATTGAGTCAAGGCATACCAACAAAAGCAAACAAATAAATAATAAACAACCAAGCAAACAAATACATAGAAAGATTGAAAGTAAAAGCAACAACAAGTATCTTGTTGGTAACTAAGTCAATATCTACATGTAAAGGCTTAATAAAATGATAAATGTGCAGTGGCCCCTAAGCAAGGATACATGAAAATGGAAGGTCACACCCCCAATGGTAGTGGAATGTATTTTCCCTACTAGAGTAGATTGAGGATGAATGACTAGGTTGAAACAAGACAAACATATTTGAATGTCGAAATGTTTTGGATGTTTTTAAAATTTTGGGGTATCTTAACTTGATAGAGATTGATAAGATACCACTCACAGAATGGTGAGAGCATTGGCTTAGGTTGATCAAAAAATGGTGAGAGCATATGGAAAAGGGGGACTAAGCTAACCTCAATGTGAATCGAACACGGTCTATGTAGTCCCATTATGACCTCAATTCATAGTAGTTCTATCCACATAAAAGGCAAAGAGATCTAATCAAGTAACAACAAATTTGTAAATTTAGGCAAATGGCAAGGTAAATGAGAATAGTAATGTCAAAGGGATGTGATAATGCATGGTAAATGTGTTATTCCTAATTTTCCCATAGATGGTTATAATTAGGAAACAATGAGATAGGTCATTGATACTAATTTTATCATATATGGTTATAATTAGTAACACAAGGTGGAATGTTGATTTTCCTATAGGTAGTTATAATCAGTGGCACGAGTCAAATGTAAATGAAAGATAATTTGCTAGATCCACTATCACACTACTTTCATAAATTATCATTTGAACATAAAATTATAAAACTATTGAAACTAGATCAAAATCTCCTCGTAAAAGGTGTGGAAAAAAAAAAACGAACCAAGATCAAAAGGGTTGGGTAGGGTGGCTAAAGATAAGCTTTGATCAGTAGTAAAGATATGGTGGGATGGTATAGGGTATGGGATAAAGAAGATGATAGGATAGAAATTGGATATAATGGTAAGAGGTTTTTCCCCAAGTGATAAGGTAAGGAAAATGGTAGGATATGAAAAAATGGAAAGAATAATGGCACATGAAAATGACAATGTAAATGGAAAATAAAAATGAGAAGGTAAATAGCTCTGACAAGGATAAATAGCAAGGCAAGGTATATGTTTCTATTGTTCCCGCTCATGTGGAGATGCACGTCCTGATCAACATATGATACAAATATAATAATCAAACATGTAAAGTTGCTAGCTCATGTCTCTTCTGAATAGTTTTTTTTGTTAAGAACCTACTATAGATTTAGACTCCAATAATGTTATTGTGATCCTCATTGGTCATTGATTTTGTTTCCTCTAAATGTCAAGAGAAGATATATTTATAGCCTATGCAAAGGAAAGTGGGGCTAGGGATGGTAAATAAGAATAAAAATTAGATGATATGTCTACTTTGACAATGAAGGGATGGAATGTAATAGAATGTATAATGGGTGGGCAATAAATAAATATTGGAATTTTCAGGCACACACAATGTTGTTGATTCTAGATTCAACATAAATTTGGTTGTGATGGGGCCAAAGACTTTTGAATATGCTCTTGGTAGGACCATCAAATTTTTATATTGTTTGGGCCTGAGAGTAGCTACCATCTAATTATGTTATAGATGAGAAGCTATATTTATGTTATCTTTAATAATGTCTTCATCAAGTAGTGAAGAAATTTTGTGCTCATCTACTGGCACCTCGATGAGGTTTTCACCAAAGAAATTATCTTGATTGTCCCATAGTGCCTTCAAGAATGTTTCACTAAGAAATATTGACTTCTAAATTTGATTGTCTTCTAGCACATCTAAAAAGGTTTCACTAGAAGATGTTGAGTTTATAATTTAATTGTCCCCTAGTTTCTCTAAAAAGATTTCATTATGATATTGTTCTTCTTTTGCATAAATGTGGTCTTAGTTCCCCTAATATTATTTAATTGATATGTTACCATGGATGTAGTTCAATAAGGTATGATTCGATTAGTCCCAATCAACACTTGTGGGAGGTGGAATGCCAATATAATGGCTATGTTGGGTGGTGGTAATGGTATGTGAAATGGTAATGGAATGGGAAGAGGTAACACAATCCTTATCGAAGATACTAGGATAATTTGTGTTGAAGCTGAGGTAATCATCCTCAAAAATCATGGAAGGATCATAAATATATTCAAATTGATCTTCAAGGCATGTGTAACCAATATTGTAATAGCCATGAATGTATTTTGATTTTCAAGTTGAGTCTGACTCAAGGGACTCTAAATTTGATGTTGAGACTGACGTTGATTCTACTTTTGATGTTAAATTTGATGTCAGTTCAATAATAGAGCCTAACTTCAAAGTTAATTATTTATCTAGTGTGGATGTTTCTATAATAATGTCTTTTTGAATGTTTGATATTTGATAAGTAACAACCTGTGATGGCATAATGGGCTCTTTAAAAATAGGCTTAGGTAAGAAAGATTTCACAGAGATTGGCTTGCCAAAGTGAGACTCCTCAATGATGGGAAAAAGGTCAATAGACAACTCCACAGGGACTAGCTTATCATAGGAAGGATATTTAAAAATATGACAATGGTTAAAATAATGATTTGTCCTAAGGCAGTTATAATCATTAAAAAGTGACCCAATAATGATGGGCATATCAAAGTGAGACTCCTCAATAATAGGTAAAGGATCAAAAGGTGATTCATCACAAGTTGACTTGTCACAAATAGGTGTTTAATAAAAATATCATGGATTGGTTGGTTCTCTTGGCCTTGGTTTATAAGAAGTTGTAAAATATTAGTTTTGAACACATCTTGGTCTTTGAATGATCGACTCTATTAGATAGGTACTAATTGGCTCTATTGTGTCTTGAAGATTGGCATCAATTTTCAAAAGTGGGGGATGGTAGGCAATGAATGAGGAATGATCGATGGTTAAGTAATGGTAGGATTAACAAAGGCTGGTTGCTGGCCTATGATAGTAATTGTGACTTGTCAAGTCATGATTCCATAACCTTGTTAGGAGAATGAGCTACCATACTTGAAAGGGCCTAGAATGGTAATGTTAGGGAATTTTAAATCTTGGTTTCTATTACAAGATAAAGGATAATGTCTTATAATAGTGATGGTATGGTGTTGCGAAGCTTGGTTGCTCACACAAGCAAAAAAATGAGGTCCTGGAATGGTAATGGTAGGACATGGTGAGGCTTGGTTTCTATTGTGAGTCAAAGGACAAGGTCCTAGAATGGTAATGGTAGGGCATTGTGAATATTGATTTATCATACAAGACAAAGGATGAGGTCCCATAATGGTAATGTTAAGGCATTATGAAGCTTGGTTAGTATCATGAACTAAAGGACGAGGACCTGATATAGTAATCTTTTGACTTTATGGAGCTTGGTGGCTCATATAATTTGAAGAAGGGTTAATGGTATATGTGGGGGATTGGGTACCATGAGTGGTAAAAAGGTAAACATCATACGTTAACCAACCCAAAAAAGATATCATTACTCATACTGCTCTTAAGGATCTTGACTTTGTTCCCCATATTGGGTTTTGTAAGGAGGATAACGATCCATCTCACAAACCACTTCTTCACCATAAGGGTCTTGATCAAAGTTATTATATGACATTTTTATCATAATATTTATTATACATGGCTCTTTTATGAGTGTAATGAGACATATCCAAGTCAATTATAAACATTTCAAAAAAAGGCCTAAATTTCTATAAACTCTGAAAAATAAGGTCCAAAGGATTAATGGTCCAAACATAGTCTAACTTGGTCTATAGGTGGAGCTGCATCTCCAAAATTGTATATGATAAAACTTGGTATGAAATAGTCTAACATTATATGTCTAACACCAAATGGATTACACAAAAGTTCAAGTGGATGAAATAAAAATAGAATGCCAAACCTAGTTTTAAAATGTTTCAATCAAGTCTAATTTAAATAAAATAGAAGTTGTTGGGTCTTTCAAAGAAGGCAAAAAATCTAGGCTCAAAACAAGCATATGTTAGGGTTTTTGGAAAAGGCACAAAAACTATAATTTAAATAAAACAAGGTGTGATATTTAATCTAACAAATCTAAAACACTCTAGCATAAACTAGGCACTTGGATTTAAACATAAACTTAGTCAGATAGTATAAGGCATGAAACTCTAGGCACATGAAAGATAGGCTATTTCCCCTAAATCTAGGCATAAATAATAGTTTTTAAATTGAAATAATAATCTTCCTAATTTACACAACCCAAAAGATAAAGACCGATGTCCAGGACAAAAATACACAAGGAATAGGTATAAATTAATCAATGTTTAGATTTGAACTTGTCAAGACTAATTTAAAATCAACTTGAAAAACTAGGCTCTTTAACACAAACAACAAGCTAAACAAGAACGAATGTCATAATGGTACTAGGTATAGATCCAAAAGGTACACATGGTTTTGAAAATTTGAAATTTTAAAACACAAGGCAATAAGTCTTTGAATGATTTGAACAACATAATGATTCTCTCATGCTTTAAAGATATGATCAATGATTTGTTTCAAGACTCAAAGGCACAAAACTTAGGATGAATTAGGCAACGTAACATTGCCCTTGTCAACCAAATCACACACACACAAACAAATTTGTCCAAAGACTAAGGCAAAAGTATGGTGTCAAATGGATAATATAACACCTCATCAAACAAAGGAATGATGTATAAACCAAACTCATTTTGCTGTGGGAATACAAGAAAATAATTTTAAATTTAAAACCATGCACGAAAGAATAAAATGACACAAACACCTAAGTGTAACATCCTAAATCCTAGAACTGACAAGGTTGGATCGTACTATTGAATTCTATCTATATACTTTTTTTTGAGAAGATTTTAATTATTAATCCAAAAAGTAAAAATGCATAAAAATTAGGTTTTTTAATCCCCTTATTCTCTCAAGAGTTTTTACGATGACATGGAACCTCAAGATACTCTCATTGCATCAACAATATGTCTGTAGTAAGCGGGATTGTATAAATATTCCAATTTTTGTGCATTTCTAGATGGTCTCAAATGTGTTAACACTAGAGATGTAATCATATCAATTGAGTTCATACCAACTAAATTACTATGTAAGGGTATATTTATTTTCATAGCGATTTCATTTGTGTACTTTTTAGTGAAATCCCTTAGTTAGCCAGATCTGACTCAAGTTTTCATTATCATCAGAGAAGCTAACCACTCAGCCCCATCGTAATTATAGTATCCATGCCTTGATTTATATACCCCACCATGGAGTAGGGTTGGTATAATGTTAGGAGATGAAACCCTAGGCCAACTAACCCCTAGAGAACGTATGAGGGAGAAATGAGCTCTCACTTACAAGTCAAAATACATGAAAATAAAAGACAAGTGAAAAGACTCTAGGGTCACATTTGGATCACCCAAACCATATAGATTTTGGGAGGGCCTTAATAATGTTCTTTTCATGTTTTTGTACTAAAGTTACTGAGGCAAAGAATGAGCACTTTTGGTCACTCAATTTCCATAAAGGGGATGGGGGGAGAGCATACACGTATCAATTATTTTGCTAAAATAAACATCTTCAATAAAGAAGCAATGAAAATGAAAATCTTAAGAGCATTTATCTAGTATGAGAGTTAATTTTAATCAACAAAATGAGATGTATTGTGAAGTACAAGCCCCTTGAAAGTTGTTTTTTGAAAAACTTGTAAAAACTTCAAAAACAACTAAGCAATGAAAGCACTAGGTTCATTTTAGGCATCAAACAAAATGTGTGTAAGATTTAACCATGTTCAAACCTTGCTTTTTCCATCTTAGGACCTACAATTTGTTAAAGGGTTTGTTATATATATGTGTTGCTTTTAGGCAATCTTAGAAAATAAAAAATTGTAAAATCAAAATATTAGAAAATTTCCAAATACCAAATACCCGCAAGTTAGAAAAAAATAAGTTGCAAACTTAAAACAAAATTAGAAAACAATTAAAACAAAAATTGACAAATAAACGAGATAGTTAGTAAAATAATAATATATAAAAAATTATAAGTAATATTTTGATTAAATTTATATAGAATGTAGATAATACAAATTCACATCACATGTAGAAAATTCAACAAAAAATAGTTTATGGATTAAAAAATATGATTGTTTTAACAATTCGTTATTCAGAAAAAGTAGATAGTCACTAAAAGAGTCAACTTATAAACTACAAATCAGATTTCAATGAAATTTTGAGAGAATTGAGATGAAACCAATAAGAACAACCTATCCAAAAATTAGAAAAAAAATAGATAGATTAAAAATGAGAGCTATTTTAACATCCATTTTTTTAAGTAGGAAAATAGTAAATAAAAGTGACAGTCAGTGTTTTGATATAACTTCTAAACTATGCACTAGTTTTTCACAATTTTTTTGGAGGTTGTTCATAGATCTAAGGTGAACCTCTCTTCAAAAACTCAAATAAAAATAGTGAAAAAAAAATTGTTAGCTTTGTATCAGTCATTTTTAGTAAAAAAAAAGAAAATCCTAACAAAACACACTAAAAATAATTATAAATACCTCATTATTTATCCCACTGGGCATGCCATTATATGAACATAGTAATCCACAAAGGTGAGGTTATTATTGTGTTAATCTCATAAAACAAATGAAATAAGCACACTAAATCCTAACACCTCTAGTCTAGACACTAGGGAGAGCTTAGATAACAAAAACTAAATGAAAACACAACAAAAACATAAAAGACACAAATCCTTTACTTTCATTTGGGGATCTAAATGTTTTGTTGAGTGTCTTTATTGATCTGTGGATCAAGAAGTCTTTGGAAAATGAAGCTTGTTGGCTCCTTTTCTCCTTGACACCATTAACTTTGATGTGGCTTATGATTATTTTAACTCAAGATTTTGGAATTATAACACTATTGCAAACCTTGTCTCTCTCCAAATTAACATTATACATTTGGCTTATGGGAGCTTTAAAAATGAATGGGCATGGCCTTGTATTTATAGCTTTAGGAATTAAATCTCACTTATGATGAGTTAAGGTTGAGTTGAGTTAAAAGTTGTCATGCAATTATGACTTTAAGTTACTAGTCATAATTCTCAAATTATAAGGTTGAGTTGAGACAAACTCTAATTGACTTAAAAGTTGTCATGTAATTATGGCATTCAATTATTAGTCATAATTCTCAATTTAGACATTTTGGGATAGTTTGGGATATTTTGACAACTCATAAAGATAATGATGAAAAGCTATGATATTTTGATTTTTAGAATTTCATTTTTTAGATATTCATTAATTTCAAATAGATAATTCAACTATCCATAGGTTAAATTGATATTTTTTATATCGCAAGGTGATTGGGGGTGAATCTATGAGAGGTTATTGTTGCATACGAGATAGTACCCCAAATAGGGATGCCTCAACATGATTCTGAGCTTTGATGAATGATACATGGTCAAATTTGGGATGCCCAATGATTCCTAGTCTTAATTTGAAATGTTTGGTAGGAATCAGTATGAAGTCTGGTCAAAATCTAGTTGTGACTAGAATTGGGTATCAATAGTTACTTGTTATATCTCATGCCTAATTAAATCACTTTGATCTATAATGGATTCCAAACTTACATTTCTGCATACTCTTTATTTCAATGTTTACAATGAGTTTTTACTTGTTACTACAAAATGTCAAAGGGAGTATATGAAACAATCATCATCCTAATGTCATATCACCACCAAATCCAAGGATATTACTGCCATAGCTTTACTTTTGGATTTGATACAACATTCATCCCATTCTAAAGATGTCCTTTTAGATGCATTACATATGACCATACTCCCTTGTAATGTTGAAACACCATATGTGGCCTTTGTATTAAATTATATCAAGTAGACTGAGCATAATATATCCTTTGAAAATGAGAATTTACTACCTCAACATCTTATAAATATTTGTTTTCCACTCTAAATCTAGCTGTGTTGGCAAAAAAATGATAAAATGGGTTCTTGTGGACAATGGTTTAGGGCTCAACATTTGTAACATATCCTTTCCCTACTTAATTGGAATTAGACCTTCATATTTGGAGCCATCTAATATGAGTATCAAGGGATTTGATAATATTTCATGATAATCTTTGGAAAAAATAACATTAAATATTACCTAGGGCCCTCATACATTACGTACTTTGTGCCAAATTATGCCAAATGATTTGAACTATAACATTCTCTTAAGATGACTTTGGTTACATGAGATGTATGTGCTTCCCTCTACATTGCATGAATTCTTAAAATTTAGTCTTTAGAGATTCATTTACACATGTCTAATGGATATTAATCCCTTCAAACATTGTGCAATGGTTCGACAAACCAATAATACTACAACAGAATCCTATAATCATAATTTTGGTTCTAAATATTTTCTCAAATATGGGTACAAGGGACAAGGGTTGGGTAAAAATGAGTAAGGCATAACTTATCCCATTTCTCTTGCAAATATTACAAACTGACAAGGTTTGGGTTTTGTCAAAAAAATTACAAGACACAAGCATATCTCTCATAGTATAACTTATTTTAAAAGGGACAAAATAAAATGTATGATACCTCTACAACTGAGCTCCAATTAGTTAACCTTCATCTAATTGATAAGGGCGCTTCCCCATAAATTTTGACACTAGATGAGTTCTCTAATGATGAATCATTATTAGAGTACTTGGGGGAATATGAGGATCTCTCTTCTTTCTATCATAAGAATAAGTTTTCTCATGCCATCTCTGCTCATGATTGATTTGGTGGGAATGATGATACCACTATCCAAAATGATTCATAAAACACTTTACGTGCCATACCATCTATGATAGAGATCTCTACTTTGTTAAATAAATAAATATGAAAATATAACTTTGGAATAGATAAGTATTATCACCTAGTTTTACTTGTCATAATGATGCATGATGATTAAGTAAAAACTTGTCGATAGGTCCTCCATGATTTCCTAAACTCTTTACTTGGGCTTATTTGGATATGCCTAGGATTGATCCATTGGTCACAATGCATAACATATTATTGTACTCGAATGCAAAACTGGTAAAATAAAAAAATAAAAAATGCATCCTAAAGTGGCATTATTGGAAAAAGATGAAATTCAAAATCTCTTATACATCATATTTATAAGATCCATTGCACATTCTGATTGGGTGTCTAATATTGTCCATTACAAAACCTAGAGGTGGCATTCATTATTTCACTGATTACTATGAGATAAATAAGGTTTATCGTAAAGATGATTTTCTCTTACCTAATATCGACATTTTTTTTATGGATGGATTCAAAGGATATAACCAAATCAAAATTAACCTCATAGATCAATAAAATACCATATTTACCAATCCTTGAGGTACATTTTATTATATAGTCATGATTTTTGTATTAAAAAACATAGGAACCACATATCAAAGGGCCATGACTCATATATTTCATGATTTTATACACAAAACTATTAAAGACTATGTTAATGATTTACTCACAAAATTCAAACATCACTAGGACCATGCTATTGATTTGAGAAAAATATTTGAGTGATTTTGAAAGTTTAAGGTTCGATTAAATCTAAAAAAATGTGTCTTTGAGGTATCTTTGGGAAAGCCTCCTAAGATATATTATTTCTCTTTGAGGATTTAAGGTTGATCCAAAAAGGTAAAAAATCATTTTATAAATACCACTATCAACCAATCTAAAATAGTTGCAATGTTTTCATGGTTAAATTTAGGCTATTCGATGTTTCATTACTCAGTTGGATGATAAAATAATTTCTTTCATTAATTTGTTAAAAAAAAGACATGAAATATGTATAGGGATGATGTGTGTCAACAAAGTTTTGATAAAATAATAATGTATTTATCAAACCCAATAGTACTTATTCCTCATATTCTAGATAAACCACTACTTCTTTACATATTGGCCATCCATGAAGCCCTTGAGACCTTATTAGCACAATTTAATGATAATCATAAGGAGCATGCAACCCATTATATTAGTTTCCAACTAGTTGATTATGAATGAAAATACACAATAATGGAAAAACTATGTTTAGAATTAGTGTTTGCTACTCAAAATCTATGACATTATTTTCTCAATAATGAGGTTCATGCTATAATTAAAGAAGATCCATTAAAGTTACTTATGAATAAAATGCACCTAATAGACCTGATCAAAAAATGGGTGATGAAACATACAGAGTTTGATTTCAAATGTTTAGACTAAAACTCAATAAAAGGTCAAGTAATAACCAACCAATTGGATATGACTCCCTTAATAGATTCTTTTCCACTCATCAAAGATTTTTGTGATGAGTTCGAGGCATATAATATATCTTTCAATTCATAGACAATGTTCTTCAATGGATCAAAATGTATAATAAGGGTAGATGTTGGTATTGTATTTTGTTCCCTCGAGGGGTGAATACGTTCCTTTTTCTTATGTATTAGCCTTTTCTTGCACCAAAAATATAGTTGAATATGAGGCCTTGATCATCAAATTATCCATAGCACACAAGCTTCATATAAGAGACATCCAAATTTTTGTTGATTCCTAATTTGTTGTTAATCAAGTTACTAACATTACCAAACCAAAGAATAACATCTTATGCCATACAAAGAAATGGTAAATAAGCTCACAGAGACATTCAATACGTTTTCTATTGATAATATTCCATGTAAAGATAACCACCATACGGATGCCATGAAAAGTGTGGTATCCTTGATGGATTTTAATATTAATGATGATCATATAGACTTTACCATATGAAAGTTAAGAGATCCTTCCATTTCTTCTGATAAAATTAATACTTTGGTTGTTCTTGTTGTTATTCGCAGTACTATAAACATAGAATGGTACAATGATATTTATAATTTTATTTATTGATCCTATATACTAGACCATTTTACATGGAATGATAAATAAAAATTACAATTTGAAGCACTTCATTATGTTATTATTGAAAATTATTTGTTCAAATGAAGTTTTGACGAATAATTACTTTGATGCTTAAACAAAGATGAGGCCCACACTGCACTCTTATAAATGCATGAAAATGAGTGTAGTGGGCATTTCAGTGGATGTGTCATGTCTCAGAAACTATTATGCCAAGGATATTATTGACCTACCATGGAACAATAATGTATAGAACATGCATAACTATGTTTACAATGCCAAAAATATTACAATTTGAATCATGTGTTATCGCATGAGTTACATCCAATTGGTTCACCATGGCCTTTTTTCTTATGGGGTTTTGATTTAATTAGAAAGGTAAATATGGTATCCACTAGTGGACATAAATTAATCATCATAACTATATAATATTTTATAAAATAGGTGGAATCAATTCCACTTGAGTTTACCACAAGAGATGACATATGTAGGTTTTTGATGACCACCATTATTTCTCATTTTGGCATAACTTAAGCTATTATTTTTGATAATGAATCATCATATAAAAACAAGATAGTAAAATAATTTTTTAGTAAATACAGGATTAAAAATACCTTTTCTATACCTTATTATCCATAGGGCAATGGCAAGGTAGAGCCAACAAATAAGATAATTATCAAAATACTTAGCAAAATAGTTGAATGATATAGCACTGATTGGCACCAACATATGGTATATACTTTATGGGCATACTGAACTAGTGTCTACACACCTATTTAGGCTATACCTTACTCTTTAGTTTATAGTACAAAGGTTATTTTACTGATTGAACTTGAGATACCATCTTTGCATGTTTCTCTAGATATTATCAAAGATAATGAATACCATGAAAAGAGATTTCATCAATTATAGAAATTAAGTGCTAAATACACATAGGCTACTGATCATTTACGTGTCTATCATGACTGTTTAAAATGAGCATATAACAAAAAGGTTCAGCCATCTATCTTTGATGTGGGTGACCTAGTACTAAATGAAAATCAAAAGAATACAATTGCAAAAAAAGATAGGAAAGGAAATTTTAAATCAAATTGGTTTGGACTATTCATAATTATAGAAAAGTTGGGGAAACATGTATAATATCTTATTACACTTGAATGAAAACCTTTAAAAATTATAATGAACATTATGCATCTACATAAATATATTACATGAGAACTTTCAAAATTCCAAAAATATTTTAGCATAAATGTGTTATATTGGCTCTTTAGCATCTATGTGTTAGTTCCATGTTGATGGATTTGTTACTTTTACATACATTTGTGTCATGATTCTACTTGAGTGTGATACATGCATACATATATACATGATATATTCCTATTTTAGATATTGTGTTTTCCCTCTGCTCATGTCATATAGACATTGAGGGAATCCGCTTCTTTGATATTGATAGTCATAGGTTATATAGTTGGAGGATCACTTTTCATTATCATGTTTGAGTTTATATGTACTTACACATGCCTTTATCCATGATTATATATTTTACAAGGTACTTGATATGTTATGAACTTGACATTTTTTTCTAACACATTTTATCCATGGGCTACTATGATATGTTTATGTTGGTTGCTTATGCTTTGCTTTATACACTTCTTTGAGTGTCTTTCTTTGCTATTGTCTTGCTTATTCAAGCACTTGAATATGATCCTTTATTTTTAGACCCCTTGCCTATGTGTTCTTTCTTTTTCATTTGAACATATAATTATTTATTTTATGGACATTTGAATATATCATCCTTCACTTTGTATACATTTGACTAAGTCATGTCCCTTTGATTATGTAACATTTAAACATGCTCCTTGTTTGCAGTCCCCTAGGACCCTTGTATGTTGACTTGCTTTTGAGTGATTTTGTGTGTGCACTTGTTGAGATTGTAATGTTACTATATAGACATTTTCATGATATTTATCATACATATTAAGCCTTCATGTGATTACATTGGTAAATGCACTTCAATGCTACATTTACATAGACATGTAATTCTATATGTTACATGGTTTCATTCATAGAATATTTAGTTGTCTTATACTTTTAAGGTGAGATAAATATTAGTTTATATTCTTCCATCACCTCAAAGTGGGGGCATATAAATGGAGGAAAGTCATAGAGGCATATTCTTCACATTTGGCACAATTTTTAGATTTAGTGGCGGCATGCTTTGGAAGCATGTTCTCAACACTTATTCAATATTTGGTGCACACATATTCAATGGGGCATGATTTAGAAACATGTCCTTCACATGGAAACTTATTTTAGTTCTCATATTTCTTTATATATAATGGGGGCATGATTTAGAAGCATTTTCTACACACTTGCATAGTTTTTGAATTAGCCAAAGCACATAGTTATGTAATTTAGATTCACAATAAAATTTTATAAATTGGTACTATAGTCATATAAAATTTCAAAATTAGTATCTTAGTGTGGCTTGTGACATCCAACTCATAGGTCCCTCTTGCATGCTCTCATGACCCTTATATCCATTTTTTCATTTATTTTCAATCATTTGTAGACTTCCAAAACCTCATTCTAGTTCAACCAAGCTCCATTTTCCATGCTTATTCTATCCCCTAAGTCCTAAGCCTGTAAGACAAGAACATTAGGGTTGGACTATAGCAATGGACCCTAGGGTGCCCCATTTTCAATGCTCATGTCCAGTCACATTTTAAGCCTAATTGGCCATTTTATCTCATTTCCTTTTCTTCATTATGTCAGCCTAGCATGAATGCATTTAACTCATGATCAACAGATCTCTATAAAAACCCATTGAAAGTTCATTTATAAGGAGTTGTCAATTATCAAAAATAAAATCATAGAATACATGCAATACCACTAAAGCAAATTTACATATTCTCTGCATACAACCATCCACTATAGCTACCAACATAGTCAAACCCTCACACGAGTCCCTAGCCACCTCAAACACACCTAGTTTAGTATTTTTACATCTGCATAACACTATTACACAAAGCACACCAGGTGGGAGAACTACATATGGCTTGATCCCTCTTCAAAGTATTGGTATGTAGGTAGTGTGCCCACACAAGGGGTGTGGATACATGTTTAGTGCATCTTACACACACTAACACCCCCTCTTTTTCAAAGTTTTCATTCAAGTTCAAGCATAAATAAGATTTAGGGTTGGATATTAAATCAACTCTACAACGAGATTTGTCGAGAGTCAAGACTTGAAATTTCATAGGAAGACTAATATAGGGATAGTAGATAAAATAAAATTCAAATCTTTATGACCAGTTTGGACAACAATGACAGGACCTAGAATATTGCGTCAGACCCTAAAGTGTCTCATTTTTGGCACTCTTTTATTTTTATCAAACAAAATTTTGATCCTAGTTCACAACACTATCCCAGTCCTGCACAACCAGTATTAACCTCTGTCTCAATTGCATCAATATAGTTTTAAGCTAAGTTACATTTTTACTCTTTCATTACTATTTTTAAAAATATATGAAGGTCAGATAAATTATATAAATCACTAATCTATTTATTGCAATATATTTTACTGATTTAGTCAACTTAGAACTTTAACCAAATTAGGAATAATACCCCAATATTTTCAAAACTATTAGATCATTTGGTGAACCTGACTAACTTTGTTTATGCATAAAAACCCTAGAAACCGTAGGGTCAATTCCTTGTTGATTTTTTAATTTTTTTTTAAATTTTTTACTTGCATATTTAAATTAGAAATTAAATTAAATTTTTAAAATTTCATAGTTATTTAAAAAAATACATTTTTCTTTCAAACCCTGGTTGCACATACTATGTCCCTTTAAATCAATAATTTTTTGATTTTTTACCTACATATTTAAATAAAAAATTCACATTAAATTTAATTTTTTTTTAGTAATTTTAAAATACATCATTTTTCAAAACCTTAGATGCATCACTTTACATGTTTGTGAGCTTCATATCCTTTTTATGCATATTCCAGTTTGCTATTTTTAGGACTTTACATTTCCTTTAATCAATACTTTATTTTTGTTTCACTTATTACAATTTATAGAAAAAAATTCAATCCATTTTTAATTTGTTTTCCTATGTTAATAATGGCCCAATACACTGGTTTTGATGAAATTGATATGAGAGAACTTCAAGATCTTTTAAATAAACATCTTGATATGTAAGATGACATGCTTAAAATACTACAAGAAGAACAATAAAAATTGAACAATGGTAAATATTCTCAAACCATAGAGTAACTAGTTAAAAATGACATTACAAAGGAAAATATTTCTCAACAACCCCCTATATCAGCCCAACCTACCTCTATACCACCACCAGCTATAGCTAGTACATCTCTGTCTCGTGATGTGGCAACCCTTATGCAAAAGATAAAATCTCTTCAATCCAAGGTGCTACATCTTGAGCAAGGTGCTTTTAGACCAATGCAGACATTGGATTCTTTTGCTCTACTTCATACACCATTAGCACATCATATTACTTGGACACCCTTACCACCAGGTTTTGTTCAACCCAAGCTCACTTTATATGATGGAAAGGGTTATCCAAAGACACACTTGATAGATTTCATGTAGCATGTTTGGATTATGTGCCAAATGACTGGATATTAACCAAGCTATTTCCATGGAGTCTAAGGGATTATGTTTTACAATGGTTCTATAGTCTACCAAATCATTCGTTCAATGCATTCAATCCTTTAACTAACATGTTCCTAGATCATTTTAGCATTAACAATGGTGATAAGGTTTTCTATGCCCAAGTTTCACAATAGAAACAAAGGTAAAATGAGCATCTCATAAATTATGTTCTTCGATATAAGACTATCTTAGCTAAGATGAATAACCCCATGGCTGGTCAAGAGTTACAAGATCTCTTAAACTAGAGTCTTCTACCAGCTTTGCATAAATCAATAATGTTCAAAAGGTTCTCTTCCTACACTAAGTTATGTCATACAGTAAATGAAAAGGAAGCCAAAATAATTTTGATGGGCAAACTCAAGTACACAAGTATATCAAAAAAAACAAAACAAGAGTAATATCAAAGTCCCATATAAATTAAAGGCCAATGTTATCAAGATTCAAAATCAACCTATAGTTAATGCAAATTTAGACCCCCCTCAGCGAGTAGTTTTATCAACACCTCTTCGGTGAACTTTTTCCAATCTACCAGTATCTCCAGCCAGAGTGTTACAACAAATTTTGGAATATAATATCATATCTCTCCCTCCTATTCAAGAAGTTGATCCAACAAAGCCTCTTCCATGGGAATATAATCAAAATGCATTTTGTGATTTTTCATAGGGCATCAGGCCACACAAAAAATAGGTGCATTAGTTTGAAACACAAGATACAAGACTTGGTAGATGGCAATGTTATTGATCTTGGCACTTCAGTTGAACCTCTTTAGGCAAAGCAAACATAAGATAAAACTTTCAAAATATTTTTATATCATTTCCCATATAATTATAAACAAGAGACAGGGGATACATTAAGTGTTCACCATCCATATCATGCATATCCTCCATCGACTTCATACTAGGCACCTTCAGTTGAGTTACACCCTTTGAGCAACATGATTGCTGTATACAATTCTAGAGTTTTGACCAGACCTTCCATATCCTTCTCAGACTATCATATAGTTGAGGATGATTTGGATTATCATGCACTCTTTATCAGAGCTTACATTTATAATCATCATATTCATAGTGTTCTCATAGACAATGGATCCAGTGTGAACATGTGAACTATGACATTATTACAGCATTTGAGATTTTCAGAGCAAGATATTACCCCAGTGGACATAGTTATTAGTGGATTTAGTAGGCACATCAAAGTTCATTAGGTAAGGTTGTACTTCCTCTATAGGTTGGTCCAACACATGTGGCCACACCATTTACTATTATTCCCAGTGCAAGAGTTTTTGATATGTTACTTGGTCAACTATGGATTTAAAAACTTCAAGAAATACCTTCTACAGTTCACAAATGCATGAAATTCATTCATGATATTTAGGTTTTTATAGTTGGTATAATTCCATATGAGTTACCACTACCCACTTCAGATTCATCTACTATTTTAGAGTCACCAATTTTAGTTTCTCCACTAGTTTCAGTCCTTCCTCTAGTTCAGATTCAAACATAATCAAGGCCTCCATCATCAGTATAGAGAGTTTATACACTTCTATAGAGGTCTCTTTTAGAGTAACCATAGTTTTATAAATCTAGATAGATTTTAGCTATAGTGTTCACACCTAGGGTAGTATCATTGAGGTCTCATGCCTATACACATAGAGCACATGTTTAGAGAGCTTGTCCTACTACCAAATGGGTCCCTAAGAGCCTTATAATTGCATCCACTTCTCAAAGTTATAGGGGGACCCCACAGTTGGTTTTCATTATAGATATTTCAAATCATTTATAGTATATACAACTTTTAGAACCACAGTCTCAGCCCTTCCATCATGCTTTATGATCATGCATGATCCCTCTCCTTGATAAAGACACCATGATAGGGAGTCTCCCATGAGACTCATCAGTTAGTATCATTTCTTCTTAGTATTTCTTATACATAGCTTCTTTTCAATTTCTTGTACATAGTCTCCTTATGATTGATTTTAAATATCTTGTATCAAATAAATACAAAAACATTCAAATATATTGAAATTTCAAAAACATTTAAATATGCCAAAAATAAAAAAATAATATAACATTTCAAAATACAAAAACATTTAAATAATTCAAAAACATAAAAACTTTTAAATTGTATGCATTATCCATGCTTTACATTTCTACTACCATGCTAGACTTACATTTGTTATTCTTTACTATTGTTTATTGATTTATCTATATTACCATACTTCACTTAATCTCCTTTGAGTGTGTATAGTGACATCTAGATACTTGATTCATTGATTCTACCCATTGAAGGGGCATCCTACTTCTACATTCGAGACATACATAAATATATTTACCCATTAGGGGGCATCTTCTACATGACTACACCATCCAGGTTATGTCATTCCTACACCATATACTCTAGTTATCATGGTGATGTACATTACTTACTAGCTTATATAAATTACTCTATCGATACTCACTAGTATATAACACTTGTGTATTTCTTAGTATACACCTAGTCTTGTACTATATATCTTACATACTTTCACTTCTTGCTTTGATTAGTTAGATGCGATTGTATTTACAATATTTACATGCTTTCCTTTCTTTCTTTGCATAACTAGATGTGATTTCATTTATCAATTCCTACTTTTCCCCCTATATGTACCTTAATACATTTGCCAATGTCTTTTTTCTTCTATTCTTGTATGTGCCTTAGGACATTTGCCAATGTCCTTTGTCTGTACTCTTATATGTGATGGTGGCCCACATGCCAACCTTGCTTATTATTAATTGTATGTGTATGTGGCATTTGAACATGCCTTATATGCTTGCTTTCTAGTTTAAGTGATATGTGCCCATGTTCTTATTTTCTTGGGCCCTTAGCCACTCTTGTATGTTTCTTGATTCTTGTCTTGTGTACTTGTTGCTTATTTACTTCTCACTATTTTCAATGTCATGATCCACATCATGCATTATCTTGTTTTCTTAGATGCCATGATGGACATTATGCTCCATCCCTCTTTGACAAATGACAACTAAAAACTAACAAACTAACATTTTTAGTTTTAGTTTAGTATACTACACATGCTATTACATTATTATATCTATCTAGGCATACCCCTATTGATCTAACAATCTCAAATACAAACGATGTTATATCTTGAGACATAATTTTTGATTATCATTGCTATATCATGTATTTTTCAATATAACACACTTTCAAGGCTCTTTCTTCTAAGGGTAGTCATTGCAGGGTCTTCATTCCTACCCTCGAAAGAGGGGGCAATAAACAAGGGTTTTATCATAGAGATCAGAGCTCCTACCAATCAAAAAACTAGTTTTAAAACACTCAAAATAACAATCAGAGGTGAAACCAAGCTAAACAGACTATAAAATAGTGACAATTATAGAATAGTCATTAGTTTAAATAAAGGAGAACAACACCAAATAGTAGGGTGTCTTATTTTTTGTGCTTCTATCCAAACAACAAAAACCCCAATTTTTTTAAGAAATAGGAAGAAAGGTAATCTCAACTATAGTTTTACACATATAGACCAGTTCAAATTCAATAGTTTTAGTATAATTTTTCTCAGAGAATCTAGATATAGAGGGCATCATGCATGCCATGATGGATCTTGCTTCTAGTTTTAGATTGGGTAGTTGGTATGACTTCTAGATCAGAATCCATGTTACAAACACTAGTGATTTGGGGTAATATGCACAACACATTTGACTTATTCTCTTTTCAAATTTAGTATATTACCCAAGCATTTTTAATAGTTTCATGCCTTACTCCATCTACAGGTGGTTGGCATCATTCTTGAGTGGCTTCCACATAAGCCTAGTTTCTAGTTTTAGAGTGGATTTCATACAAGCCTAATCTCCTCCTTTCAGAGTTGGCCAAGATTGGCCTAGTTTCTAGTACATATTTGGCTATCCACACCAAATTGTTAGATTAAAGAGAATTCATGGGCTTCAGGAGCCATCTCATAAGACACACATTCATACTAGTATCAGTTCATAGCTTCACTTCATGGGGCAATAATGGAGCCAAAGGGCTAGACTTTGTATTATTGAGCCACCTACTTAGACGGATTGAACACATAGTCTAAAGATCAATTAGCACATGTATGACCACCTAGATTCACTTAGTGGGTGACGATGGAGCCAAAGGGTTACCCTTTGCATTCTTGAGACAATCTTGGGGAATTGAGTACTCAATTGTATTCATGATATTACGCTTGGTATAGTACATACCAAGTATTACTAAGCATCATATAGCATCACTCAGCATCACAACAAGTTTTGTATTGGTTTATGTACCTGGTGAGGTGTATTCATTCCTTTCTCTTCCTCTTTCTCTTATCCAACATTATACATTCTTATTTTAGATATTGCATATATAGTAATAACTAATATACTATTTTTTCTCTTACATATTTACACTTCATAACATGCTCTCTCTACATATACCCAACATCACACAGCTTCATGGGTTTCACACTTGCAGGTAAGTTCAGGTACACTTTCTATTTTTCTTTTATCCTAGTATTTTTATTTGCTACATTAATAGAATAAAGGAGAGGTAAATGTAGTCATATAAAATGTCAAAATTGGTAGTTTGAGTGTGGCTTGTGACACCCAACCCATAGGTCCCTCTTGCATGCTCTCATGACCCTTCTATCTACTTTTTCACTGATTTTCAATCATATGTAGACTCTCATAACCTCATTCCAATTCAACCAAGCTCTATTTTCCATGATAATTCCATCCCCCCACATCCCAACCCTATAGGATATGAGTGCTATGGATATATTATAGCACTAGACCCTAGGGTGTCTCATTTTTAGCACTCCTATCTAATCACATTTCAATCCCATGTGACCATTTTCTTTCGATTCCTCTTCATTATGTTAGCCTAACATGAATGCATTTAACCTATGACCAACAAATCTCTATAAAAGCCTATTCAAAGTTAATTTAGAAGGGGTTGGTAATTATCACAAAGCAAAGCATAAAATACAATCAAGACCACTAAGATAAATTTTCCTATGTTCTACATACAACCATCCACAATAGGTTCCAGCTTATTCAAACACTCACACTAGTCACTAACCACTTCAAACACACCCAGTTTAGTATTTTTACATTCGTATAACACTATTGGACAAAGTACATCAAGTAGGAGAACTACATATGGATTAATCCCTCTTCAGAGTATTGGTATATAGGAAATGTGCCCATATAAGGGGTGTGGATACATGTTCAGTTCATCTTACACACACTAACTCTCCCTCTTTCTCAAAGTTTTCATTCAAGTTCAAGCATAGCAAAGATCTAGGGTTAGTTATTAAATCAACTCTATAAGGAGCTTCATTGATAGTAAAGACTTAAAATTTCATAGGTGGACTAATACAAGGATGACAGACAAAACCCAAAAACTTAGATCTTTGTGACTAGTTTGGATAATAGTGGTAGGACCTAGACTATAGCACTAGACCTTAATGTGTCTTATTTTTAGTGTTCATATCCTTTCACCAAACGAAAGCTAGATCTTGGTTCATGACATTGTCCCAATTTTGCCCAACCAATATCAAATTCTATCTCAGTTGTATTAGCATAGTTTTAAGCTAAGTTTTATTTCTCCTCTTTCATTATTATTTTTAAAGAGCTACAAAGGTCAAATAAATTATATAAATTATTACTCTATTTATTGAAATATATTTTATTGATTTAGTCAACTTTGAACTTTAACTAAATTAGGAATAATATCCCAATATTATCAAAACTATTAAATCAAGTACCATTGTTCTATAAAGTTTTAGCATGAGACATATCTAATGTGTATATGATATGAAATATGTGCCTAATATTCCAAAATCCAAATCAGTTTCATATTTCAAAAACGTTCTCATAGATTGTCATCACCCACTAGGATGGAATTTTATAGATTTTATTGAACCAATCTAATACATTCATTAGTTTTATTTTGGTATGGTTGAGGTGATTAAATCACTCAATCTTAGAAAGTTTTTAGGTTCGACTCAAGGTTTTTGTAAGGGCCATGAAGAAAAATCCCTATGCATTTTTTTGGTGAATATTGAAAAGTTAATCTCAAAATTGAGGTGAATTAAAGGGAAAATGGTTTTATAGGGAAGGTGAATCCTATGCATCACCCTCTAAATAGCATCTAGATTCTATGAATGGCATACAAGGTCTATATAGAGTGGTTAGAACTTGTGGACAACATCCAGATTCTGTGGGTAGTAATTAGACTTTATGGATGGTGTGTAGATCATGTGGACACCATTTAGAGTTTATGGAGGGTGTCTAAAGCCTATGGATAATATCCAATGTTTGTGGACATCATCTAGAGTTTTAGACACTATCTAAACTCTCTAGATAGCATCAAGAGTCTTTGTATATTATCTAGAGTTTGTGGATGCCATTTAGAGTATGTGGATTCCATCCAAAGTCTATGGACTATATCTAGAGTCTATGGAAATAATTTAGAGTTTGTGGATAACATCTAATGTTTATGGATGCCATCCAGACACTTTATATGTCATCTAGACCTTGTGGATGTTGTCTAGAGCATGTGGATAATGTATAGGCTATTTGGTCATCATCCATATTGTTTAGATGTTGTCTAGAGTGTGTGGATGACAACTAGTCTATCTTTCTAGTGTCTAACTCTTTTAGACGGTGCCTATAATCTATGGGAGATGCCTATATATATCCCTCACCCATTATATTTTCTCATTTCTCTCATTCACTTAGTTTAAACCTCAATCTCATCATCTACACTAAATCTCATCCTCTACTCTAAATCTCATAAATGGATTCCAACCCCATATCTTCTACCCCCATTTGCAAATTTGTTTACAAAATATTAATTGCCCAAAAATATTGAGGCTTCTATAAGATGAGAACTCTTACAATGACTAGAATAATAGATGTTGTTTGAGAGGCCTTATTTACATGCCCTAGTATGATATTGACATGAATTTGTTAAACATTCTTATGTATAGTTACAAACCTAATTTTGGAGATTTTTTTTTACCCTTGACTCTTAGACTCTTATTTTTGGCACCTCACCTTTAGATATTGAGTGCTTGTTAGGGATACCATATAATAACATCAAAAATGTATCCATAAAAACTATTTTTTCTAAGGAAGACAAAATATATCTAGAAAATCACTTGGTTATTGGTACATCCACCTCAGTAAGTTATATTCTTTTTGTTAATTAATATTCAATGATTTGTATATGGAACTCAAAATCAAATGTCTCAGTTAAATATTGTATTTAATTTTTTACTTCCATTACAATCACCCTTAATCGTTCGAGAAGGGAACTTTCAATTCAAAATATAACAAATTCATATCTATAAGCCCTCATTAAATTTTTCTAGGTGAGGATTGTTTATAGGGAAGACTCTTAGACATCCCCTTTTGGGATGTAACATACATTATTCGTTCTCTTGGTGGATAACAATTCAATTGGTGTACCTTCATTTTGAATAATATAAGAAATGATTTGGATTGTGATTTTTAAAGTGACACATAATTTTAATTTCTAATTATATTTTGGGTTTATACTCCAAGGTGTGTCATGATCTGAAGGGAACAATTGTTCCATTTATCTTGCATGAAAAAATTAAATCTAATTTTGTGGCCCTTGATAAGATGGAGGTAAGTTTGAATTTTACTTCTAAGTCATAAAATTCTAATTTTATTTTCTTTTTATAATTAAAATTAATTTTGTTTATTTCCTTGTAATAGAGAAGAGAATACATTTCTCAATAAATAAGAGAAGATGCACTAGAAAAATACCATGCCATCAATGGTTGTGTATATTTTCATTCAGATAGGGGTGATGACATAGATTCTGATGTGATGACACCATTGACAAGGAATAAGAAGATGTGGAGATATATCTCACCTAATATTGCACATCAACTAGGGCCCTTAGGCACATCCCTAAATCTAGGTTTTAAAATTTTATTAAAATTTGATGTAAAAACAAAAAAAATAGAAATATTAATGTTTCATTTAATTTTTTAGTAGCATCTGGAAATTGCAACATTTTCCATCAACTTGTTCAACATTTACATTCAATGCAATTTATTTGACTTCATGTTTGCAATTACACTATCTTTAAATTACATGAACTTCAACATATTAATTAATTTTTTTTTTTAATTTGATAGAAATTTAAGCTTCACATTCTCTTAAAACACGCCCACCACTGTAAAACATATTGATAACTTGAAGTATGGATCCTAAGTCTAATTTATCTAGGCTTTAATTTAACTTAGTTTAAATTTTAATCAATTTTATTTATTAATAAGTGATGGCATTTCCTATTGCAGGGAAACATTTGTTAATAAGTAATATGCTGCCACCACTACCACCCCATAATATACAATCTAGGGGGAAGAATTTAGCAATGCCAATAGGTAATAGGGTAACAACTCAAATAACAACATTAGAGTTCCCCAATTTTTTTGTGGGTGGAGTGTCTGCTGCAATAGGTGTCATGACAATTAATTAGAATATTGATCTTGACGATGCTTTCCTTGAGGGTATTGATTCAATTCCTACAGATGGGTTTGTTTTGCATAATACTATTCAGGGATTTCAATTCTAGGATCCTAAAATATAATTGGATGTGGTTCATATAGTTCACCACCTAATCAACATAATGTTGAGAAGCAAATTTTTGATGAATTGACATCATTTCCATGAAATAATCTTATTGCAGATAATGCTTTCACTTTGTTTGATGACATAGTATACACTGATTTAAAAGTATTGAAATAATGGGATATTCAGGACAAGGCTTTGGTAAAGGAAATTAATAAGCATTATCATAACCATTCACAAAGATATTCTTTATATTCTTTGATTCAAAATGATCCATTCAAAATTGATGTCTTAGTGAATCAAGTTGAATCGAGATCAATTATAGTGGAAAATCCATATATGATAATGTTTTAAATGTTATGATAAACAAATTAGAAAATTTGAATGCAGAGGCACATGCATACTACAAAAAATGGGTAAGAGATCAGAACCTTTGTTGCCATGCCAATGTAGAGAGAGATAAAGCTTTGATAAGTAATAAGTATTTTATATGTTTTTAATCACACTTTTGTAATTTTTATCTGACCCACTTTATTTTCCAAATTACATTCAAAATATGATAACCTAAAAAATGAGTCATAAGTACTTATTATTCATTTGAAAAAAGTGTGGAAAAGCTTAAATGCAGTAATTAAATGGAAGGAAAAACTTGTCCTAGTAAATAAATAAAATAATATGTTGAGGAGGATCATCAAAGAACGTTGCATGGATCTAAAAGTTTTTGTGAAGGAGAAAACAAATGTGGATAACTCTATACTATCGGCATGAGATGCAACGCATGAATAAAAGACAACAATTAAAAATATTAATGCTACACTCAAGGATATTATTCGAGGTGTCTTAAAATATGATTCAAGGAAAGGAGAAGCTAAGGCAATATCATTTGCTTCTCAATAACAAACTAGAACTCCTCATGTGGAATTATATCTATTCACTACATGTATCTCTCTTTAATGCAAATGGGATATCCAAATCAGCTAAATTGTAGATAGCTGATTTTGATTTTTTTAATATATGTTATTTTGAAATTGAATAATTTATATTATAAATTAAACTTTCAAGTTTAAATATAAGTATATGTTTCTATTTTATTCAGTATATTTTATCTATGACAAGTTTTTTATTATATTAGAAATTTACTACTTAAGATGTATAGTGATAAGAGAATAATTCATCGATGTATAATATTGAAAACCACATGAAACAATCACTTCATATCAAAAACAAATTGTAAAATAAATATTTTTCATATATATATAACCTAAATATTGTTTTAAAAAGCTTGAATTTTAAATAATGTCAATATAATACAATTATTTTAAAATAATACAACATAATTTATGAAGTCTTTAAATTTACATAATAGCAATGTTTCAATGATTTATGATACAAATGATAATATACCAAATCAAATTCAAAATTGAAAGTTGAAACATATATACTAAAATTTAGGTAGCTGAAATAGTTTTTGAGTATCCCATTATTCATAATTATCATTTGTATATATTATATCTGATGCATATATAGTCTCAATATCTAGATTAGTTGTGTCATTTTCTATATTAGTATCTCTTCTTATTTGATTTAGTGAATTTCAAATTTGAAGTGCTCTATCATAGGTAAACGCATCCACTGGGTAAAGTGAAACATACAATCTCAAACATGTGTCTAGATTTATGTCCAATATGTTGAAAAGTTTTGATTTAACAAAATATAATGCACTAAAGACTTGCATCTTCCATAGATCCCAAAATCATTATTTGGAAGAGTTCATATAATTAAATATATTCATTAATATATCTTTTTAGGATGGTACTGGGATACAATTTTTTTCATAACCTTGTAATAACACCTATTTTAGTTGGCTCATTTAGACACTTATTTTGATCAATCATTGTGAATCTGAAATAGGTAGACTGTGTTTTTAGTAAATCTTTTCATAAAATATTTATAATCTCAACTCCATTGATATCTATACACTTATAAAAATGTTTAATAATAGTGACCATGTATCAAAAAAATAAATTACTGATTTGTTATTTACCATCCTCATCTCTCCAAAATATGAGATTCACCACTACTATGGCTTCAAACAACTTATCCCTTTGAAAACTTTCTCCAATTTCATTTGTAAGCTATCATTTATCTTTCTCAATTTTATTCATAATTTAAGTGTCATAGTTTCACAAAGAATACATGTTATAGGGACTTATTTAATTTCCGATCTTGCTATATAACTCATTTTTGGAATGTGTATTAGTATTTATTTTATATTGATGAAGATACAAATATGATCATTAATATTGAATTTAAAATAAGATTTTGTATCCTTAATATCTATTAAAGTTTTCCAACTAACAAAAATAGGTAACTTTAAACTATTTTCCCCCAAGTATAAGACATCAAGAGATTGACAAACCCATTTTATAAAATGTATGAAGTCTAAAATATATATGGATCTCTCTTGAACATGTTTCATCAAAAAAATTATCTCATTCAACATTCGGAGGATACCACATAGTTTCAAAATATTTTCTAAATCTATTAAATGGTAAAACAAATCCTTTGCCTTGTTGACTTCGATATCATATTTAAATATAAAATCTATCGGCAATGGATATTCTTCAAAAATTCTACATGCAGGTTCATACATGGAAATCCATCTTGTATCAATATCTTTTAGAATATTTTTACCATTGGTAACCACAATTACAAATTTATGAAATTCTAAAAATATTTTCAGGCTACTTGACATATAAGCATGAAAATCATGGATAAGTTCTTCCACTTTTATGACATTTTCAAATGTGCTTACAATTTTATATGCAAGATTCATTTTGTGGACCATGTAATGAAATTAAATCATATATAGAGAAAATGGTGTCTATATTCAATCACACAAACCATTTCTATTCCCCTGCATTACTTTTTCACCATCAGCTTCAACACATACCAATTTTGTAGCTATAAAATAATCGTCCATCCCAATAATATCCCTCAAATCAGAAATAACTAACTTGAAAACATTTTTTGCATTGAAGTTTTCAACTAATTTATGTAAGCTAATAGATGAGGTGTTCTTAAATTATTATCAAAAGTGTAAACATGGATACAAACCCATGTTGTGTTGTCAACTGATATGACATCAATGGACATTGAGATAAAGGTCATACTTCTAACTTTTTATTTCAAATCTTACTTCTCAATCCTCACAATAAATTTTGCCATGTCCCAAGAACTGCCATCTGACCAATGTGACTATGGAATGTTATGAAATCAATAATGTTGAAATAGAGTTTTATAATCTAAAAAGGACATTGAGATAAAGCTTGCACTTTTAACTTTTTTTTTAAAATCTTCCTTCTTAATCATCGCAATACATTTTGCCATGTCCCAAGAACTGCCATTTGACCAATGTGATTATGGAATGTTATGAAGTCCATTATGTTGAAATAGAGTTTTATAATCTAAAAATTTATATATAGGTCTACCTTTTTTAAGAATGTGGTAGATTTTTCAGAACTATATATTTTTGGCGTGTTGATTAGACTAAATAACTTTTCCTATTTGAGTTGTAATTATTCATCCTTTTTCAATTAGATATCGCATATGTCTTTGATTTTTTTCATACTCTATTGCATATATAACATGCATGCATTCATTGGCATCTCTATATTTATCGATTTTTTTAAATTATCCATCTTATTCAGCCAACACGTAAATTTTACCATAATATTTCTTAGTTGTATCCATATTAATTTATATTGTGTGGTTTTTTCTTAATATCCAAGAACATATTGTACATTTACATTCAGTTCGGGTATCATTACTATTTTATGGCTCTATTGGTTCAATGAAAATAAAATTTTCTGCCCATTCAAACTTAAAAGACCTTCTAATTGTTTATATGCTTCTCTTTCTTCACATAGATTTTTAGTACTTTTATCAGCTAAAGTTTGTGTCTATTGAGTAGAAGTGTCTTCTTCTAGATCAATCTCATCATTTAGAATGTCTTTAAGTCTCCTCTTACTTGGCAAAAATTTCAAATTTGTATTTACAATAAGAGTTACTATTTTATGAGATCTCAAAGTTTATTTTAATGTTTGTATCATATCATTTGGTTTGTCCTTCACTAAATCAATGCCATATCATGAATGTCTTCAAGTGGTGGCATGTCATCATCAATAATATCTTCAAATGGTGAAACAAAATTGTGATTAAATATTTCATTTGAAAAACCATTATAAGTGGAAGGATCTACATGCATAAAGATTTTGCTATTATTCTTTGAATGTTAAATAATAGTTATTACAAATAAATAAAATTTGTAAATCATTCAGTACCTATATTTTGAGTGGGTGTAGGTTAAATTTGCTTGGGTTTATTATTGGATACCCAAAATAAGATAATATGCTCTTTGTCATTGATAATTATCCTTATTTCTTACCATTATCACTAGATGAAATTACAAATAACTCTTTTTGCAAGACAAGATATGGCTTACCACTTTAGTATTGTGCAATCAGTCATCCTTTTTATGTGGCCACTACATAGTCCCTACAGATTCTAAGTAATACCAAGTACTTTTGGTTATTTCCCAATCCCTATAGATGTTATGTAGACTCTATAGACATTATTCAGACACTATGGATAATGTCCAGTCTGTCTAATCACCATTAAACCTTATAAACATTATCTAGTCTATTTGGTCACTATCTAGACCCTATGGATAGCATCCAAACTCTATGGAAAACATATAGTATATTGAGTCATTGTATAGACACTATGGATGATGTCTAGACCTTATGAACACCATCCAATCTATCTTATCACCATCTAGACCTTGTGGATGGTGTCTATACCCTATAGATGTTGTTTAGACTATTTGTTCACCATCTAGAAATTATGGATAGTATCTAAACCCTATGGATGGCATCCAATTTTTATGGTCACCATCTAGACCTTTTGGATGGTCATCAAACCTTGTGGGTGCCATCCAATCTTCCTGGTGACCATCTATCCTCAATGGATGTCATAAAAAAAATATGGATGCCTTTAGATTCTATTCACTATATGGGCCCTATGGTTGGTGCCCATATATTTTAGTCACCATCCTATTCCCTTGGTCATTGTCTAGAGTCTATTTTCACCACCTATAGCATGTGGCCACCATTGAGTCCATATGCTCATTTAGGGTTGGGTTGAAATTTTGATCTCAATCATCTATGAAATATATTAGATATGTAGTGTATACCATATGTTGGTGACATAGTGTATAATTTATTTTTATGCCATGGTTATTTATAGTCAAAATTATGGAATTCATTATTAATGGTTGAGTCAATATTTAAATCACATTTACAACCCAAAATATTTGGTGATATGGTTCTCTTTCCTAGTCTGAAAAATACCCAAATCTAGATTTTAGAAAATAGAATATTCATGAATTAATGAATATTTGCCATTAACAATCCTCTAGTTGGACTTGATTATATCATCTAGACTCACTAGTTTGATAGTATTAGTTGACTTTGTTCACTCATGCTCACTGGGTTATAAGTATGATTAGGTTGCACAGTTGAGCTAACCTCAACTATCGGGTGGTAACTCACCTTTTCTCTAAGGTTGGGGGCATGTTTATTTTAATATCTCTCTACATCCTTAGATATATTCACTTTATAGATTTATATATTTATCCTAATCTTAGCTATAATGATTCATAACGATACATCTTTTAAATCAAGTTGCCAATAGGTAAGGTAGTTACATCGATACACACGTGTACTTATAAACCTTGATCTTTCTATTTTAATCATTTAAAATAATTTCAATTTTAGATTATATACACTGATTATGTAATATAACATGCTATTAGTCACAAGTTAGTCACCAATAAATAACTCAAGATGGACTCAAGCAAATCCAAGGTGTCTTATACACACCCAGGTAGGCATTTATTCTCATTTAAACCAAAAAATTCATTACTATATTATAGGGGTGAAATGGAGATTATATTTATGGATTATATAGATCCTTATTCTTCAATTGGAAAACTTAGACCTTGGTTTTTCCTCTCAAATTTAGACCTTTCCTGCTTTTAGAAGTCTCACATATGCTCTATTTATTGCCCCTTGGCATATCTCTTGGTTAAACCAATCTTATGTTGATGATATAGACTTGATATCTTTCCCATAATGCTTAAAATATACTTATCTTATACCCCTAAAAGTTTTAACTTGTACCTAATTTCCTATTCTCTGAACACTAGCAACCGGGATAGACACCTGCATCGACATATGTGTCCTACTCTAATGCAAATGTCTATTACCTTGAAGTAATCTAATTTTCAAACGAAACATATCATAATGGTCACCCTAAGTCCTTTAATGTGAGTTATTTATCCAAAGGGATTGATATAAATAAAATATCAATCCTCATTCATTCCTTACCTGGAAAAATGTAGCAGTCATATCAAAGATCATTCAAATAACATTTAATTAAGCAAAACTTTCATATTTATTATTAATTCCATATCAGTCATAAGGAATACACATATATAGATATGAAGTATTAAATAATTATTCTAAGAGACCAATTTTTAAAGTTAAAATCTAGGTCATTTTTGTACTTTATTTTCACATATTGCATAATTCACACACAAGCCAACATGTAGGGGATAACTACATCAGTTTGAGGCCCTCTTAAAGTATTAGATATGCAATAAATACTCATTAAAAAAATGGTATTTGGGTCATATAAAAACCATGTGGCCACTAACCCATTTTTACCAAGGTCAATATTAAGATGAAGAACTAGGGTTTTACAATTTCATGAGGAGCGATGGTCCATGACCTAGATTTGAATGCACTAGAGAAAAGGTGAAGAAAAATCCATAAGCATCTAGGTGGTCACATCATTTTATAATAGGTATTCAATATAGGACACCTACATCTAGTTCAAATAGTAGCATTGATGTAACCATCCCATGATAATGCTAGTATCTATGGCTTTAGAGGCACCCAATCCATAATCTGATGACTTGTTTCAAACTGCTTCTTGCCTATTCTAAATTCAAAATTATTTCAGCATCAAAACCAACTAAGTACATTATTTATTTTTCATTTCCATATATAAAATAGTTATACTTACTATTTTTATTCTATCTCAATTTAATGAATTCAATATATTTTATATCTGGGCTTATCATCTAATTAGCCTACTATAGAGATAGTTTTTCACCTTTGTACCTTAGGAAATCTCTATCCCCTTTAACCCTAGATAACCCCAATTTAGATTTTTAGGGTTAAATAATTACAAAATCTAATATGATTTGCATTTTTTAATCATTAGACACAAAAATAAATGCATGACTCATTTTGTTCCTCTTCCCCTAGACCTTAATGTTTTGCTACCTACCATCCTACTCCCATTATTCACCTATGGTTTATTTTGGATTCCATGGTCTATGTTGCCAACACTAGATGAGGTAGGGTTCCCCATCATGTATGATAAAATAATGATATTCAACATGTTACTCATCAACCCAATCCACCTCCCACACATCCTCTTGATGGCTATTTTATTCATATTCAATTGACAATACCTAGGGTTTATGCTTGTGAATCCCTTGTAGATCATATGGTCACCATGAGTAAGTTCACATATAAGTTTCAAAATCAAAATTAAGATCCAATTCTAAAATTTAAATTACTTTAAGGCAACATTACATATATAAAAAAACCTAAACATGCTAGTATAAATTATATAAATACATCTCCATTCAAGGGCTTTGTACCTAAAAATATTTCATTTCAAGAAGAGATTCAAAAAAATAATACATCTACAATTAATGGTTCAAAATTTTTACATAAGGCTAATAATAATTCAATTGAGATTTTGATGGAAATACTTCAAAAAAAACTGGTCGCATTGCCTCTTATGCATCCTCTAAGGAAATCAAAATACTATTGTGCATACCAGATAATGCATTTACACCATACAAATGATTTTTGGGCTTTGAAGAGTAAAATACAAAGTATTGTTAATAGTAGTTATACTACAATAGATATATCTAACCCACCACTAAATTTCCACACACCTTTCATAGTTACATAATCTATTCTAACTATGATTACTTCTTCTAACAATTGAAATAAGAAAGGTTACAACAAGAAAATTTAAAACAAGAATGATTACAACAAGAAAAGTTACAAAAAGAAATATTAAAATAAAAAAAGTTACAATAAGATAAATTACAATAATAAAAGTTATAAAAAGAGAACTTACAAAAAAGAACGGTTGCAATAAGAAGTGCATGATAAGAAATAAAGCATCCTCAAGAATTGGTTCTTAAGAAGGAAGCTAAAAATCAAGATATACCTAAAAAATCTAATGTTATAATCATGGTTTCAAAAGAGGAAACTAAAAATAATTCCTCATATATAGATCCTTTTATTCTTATCCCTTACATAGATGGCATTAACTGTACCAATGTTGAAATTGTAATTTTTTACAAAATAAATGTATGTAGCATGTCATTTATTAAATATCTTGGCTATGTTGTTCAACATTTGAATGAGATTAGTGAACCTAAACAATGCATTGGATCTATCAATTTGTCAATAATTCTTGGGCTCAAAACATGTTCCGTTATATTTCACATTGACGCTACTTTGGATAAATACAATGCAACACTAGGAAGATCAAGGCTAAAATCAATGGGGAAAACACAAAGTAAAGATCATGACTATGTTAAATTTGAGCATGAATCTATGACTTTTACCATTTGAAGAGAGGGATTTTATTTAGAAAAGGAAACCAAAACATAAATTATTTATTTAAAACATGATATAAGGTAAAAAAATCAACATCACATCCCAATTGGTGATTTAACACTAAATTCAACAAGAGATTATGTATTCTATACATGTGCTCATAGGCATTTACTTTGACCATTATTCTATCCCTTAGATTTGTCTTCACTTGGCCCTTTCTCTTGATTGTTATCTTGATCTAGACATCTATTATACTTATCCTAAAAAGATTATAGTACACATCCTTAGAGGCATTCCACTTAGTCACTCTTATATATTGACTAATTATGCATGTTTTAGCTTCAAATGAGCTTACACAATTATACACATTTATATCTATATGAACACACATTTATTTTTTCCCACTAGGGGAATGTAGATACTTATCTCCACATACTCTATTAAGCTACATTATTGTGATTCACATATATAGTGTTAGCATATTTCTTGCTTTCACTTCCTCCACATTTCCATGTTATCACATCTAGTGTATACTATGCCTTGATACTTGTTGTGTATTGTTTGAATCCCTACCATTCTTATATTTTTTGAAACTATTGTCAATTTTTCTTATTTAACTAAAGTTAAAATATTTCAAAAATGCTAAAAAAAATTCAATAATTTAAAAACATTCAAATATTAAATAAAATCAAAATAAAGACCTAAGAATGACATTGATTACTATATTACACTATTTACATATACTATTTATCATATTTTTAGTAGATGGCATAATATTTTCATACACACATGTATTTAATGGTATATGAGTGCGAATGTAAGACATAAATGTTACACATGTATACATTTTTTTTAATAATTTCCTCTTCGTAGTGGCCATACCAATAATAGGGGAATATTATTACATGTATTCCACTATCATAGGTTATATAGTTCTATGACCTCTATACCATATTGAGTTATCTAGATTGCTTACACATCTTTCTAGTTACTCATATCCTACATAGTTTTACATGGATATTATATAATACTATGATATGACTTTGATACTTATGGATGGTGTAGATTATTCTTTGATTATTTTATGTTTCATTGATGTTGTTACTCTCTTAAATGATAGGCTAGTCATTAATTATGTATTGTGTGTGGCCCTTAGCCTTGTTTTGTGTGACATCTTTATGTCCCTTGTTTGTGACATATTTATATCCCTTGTGTGTGGATCTTGGCCTTTTTTAATGTGACATATTTATGTCCCTTGTATGAAGACCTTGGACTTGTTTTTTAAGACATATTAATGTCCCTTGTATGTAACCCTTGGCCTTATATGTGACACTAACTTTTGAGCTTGTTTTAATTTTTGAGTTTTAGGTTGGTTGATCCATAAGTTATTTTACTTATTAAATTTTTTTTATATAGGGGCATGCATCACTCTATGTGACACCCCATATAACTTAATCTTATGTTATTAGGTTCGGTTAGTAAATAAATGTTAATAATAAGTTAGTTCAGGTTGGTTGAACCTATTGGTTGGTTCACACAACCAACTCTTGTAAGCTTATAAAAAATTACATGAATATATAAAGAGGTAAGGTTTTAATATTGAAAATATTTAATTGTGTTCTAGTAGTTTACTCTCCATTATTGGTCTCATCGGTGGTATCATATTTTTGATAAAGTAGGATATAGATAAAGCATGTTGAAGATAAGAGAAAGCAAGTAGTGATAATCATATGAAGGTCTATTTTTAATCTAATTTGAAATTTCAATAATATTTTCATCCATAAACTATTTTGTATGTAGTTTTAGATCTTTTGAAACATGTGTATGTTCTTATATGGTTCAAAATCCCTGTTGAATCATCTGATTGCTTTAAATGGTTTAAAATTGAAAGAGTTTAGAAAACTCTCACCCAAGGTCAAATCTACAAACCATTACCACAGTAAAAACCATTGATGAATTTATCAAATAATATCTCAATATATTATACACATATAGATCATAAAATTATAAATCCTCTGTGAATACATATGAATAGCTTACCTTGTATATGAATGACTAGGTGAATAGGTGCATATATAAGTGGAAGATAGGTGAATCCCAACCACACCATGCATGTGGGACTAAATTCCCAATAATATGTAGAAGAAAGGCATAAATATAACATACTCATACATGTGGAATAAACTCCCCAAATTTACAAAAAAAGCACCTAAGCAAGCTAGCAACAAATGTGTAAGAAAAAACATGAAATAAAAAATATACACTAACACCCCCCTTAAGTGTAGCTTAGGTGGGTAGAGGAAATGGGTCCCATAAATAATGCTTCATGAGGTACCCATAAAAATAAAAAAAGATGCAATCTAAAGATAAGTGTCCTTATATAGATCAATCCATCTTGCTGTAATACATGGATATTGAGTCCATGTAACTACCAAGTTGAATTAGGAATGATGTTGAATAGGAGGATCACTAAACACAAACACTCCACTCCAAAATATTGAATAAAATGTTGAACATGGAGAAGCATTTCCTAAACACCCTCTCTTAATGTTGAACTAGGAGAATATGACAATGAAAGTCTATAAAGAAATGGATTTAAAATGGTGAGAAGTGAGCCCAAATATTGGTGACGATGCCACACTAGTGTCACTACACAAAAAGTCATCAATAATTCCATTGAGACATAAAAATACTCATATGGATTATGGAAAAAATGTTTGAATAAGATACCCATGTATAAATTAGGAATCTAAAAAACACTTAAAAAAGGTGAAAAGTGTACAAATACACAAAAACACACAACTGCTAAACAAAGAGCTCAAAGCAATAAAAGAAAAAAAATAAAAAAGAATGTGTACTCAAAGATTGTATTGGATGAATTGAAAAAACATCACTAGAGTAGGTGCAAGGAATGATCAACACCTAAAGAATTAGTATATATATGCACACAACCCCATAATGTTGAATGGGTAGAGTGGATGAAAAACATTGTATGAGTGGAGTGTGTCCACTACTCGAACACTGACAAGTTTATATTGTATGCACCAAAATAGCTCTATAAAAAGCTAAAATAGACTATCTAACTATCAAAAAAGATAATATGACATTGAGATTCATTAGGATAACTACACTTCAAGCTATAAGGGACTATTAATTACCAAGAATTAATGTCAAAGGTACATATTAAATCTCTTAAGAAGATGGCCCTGGTGGTGATGGGGGAGACTGGCAACTAAACTATTAAAGGGTTCACAAAATAAGGTGCACATGCATGAAGGTAGACTAAGCTATAAAATCAAATCCCCCTGGCACTTTATAATTTAGTGTGAGTATAATATATCCCCAAAAACACCAAATGAAAATAAGGAAGACATTGTACACACCAAAATGGCTCCAAATAAGGAGATTATCAATCTATCAAATAAGTATTCACAAATCAAGAGAGTCACTCCAAAAAATAATGGATAAAAAAGAGAATGAAGAATTAAATCCACACATACACATGAATTTATATAAGCATAAAATAACAAACCCCCCATGGTTGTTATATTAGCCCTATTCAAATTTGGTACTTCATAGTTTAATGTGTTTTACAAAATAAACACCAATATATTAGAAATGAAAAACTTACACTTTTGGAAAAAATAACACTTGATTTTGAGATACCGATCAAAATATATATTTTTTACAAGTTTTCTCATCATAAATGGGTCAAAAATAAAATTTCACCAAAAATATTAAATGCTTGGGAAAAATTAAATTCTTGGAAGGATAAAAATATTTTTAAAGGGTTGAAAGTTAATTGCATGCTAGTAGGTATCAAAAATTAAGCCCCCTCATATGACCATACCATATAACCAAGGTGCTAAGGGTGAATATGAGGCCATCATCTTGTCGTGTGCTAAAAAGTACAAATCACTCTATGTCTGGCACAAAAAAGATCTAAAAAATAGAAAAATGTAGTTGAATGCAAATGCAAACATATACAACCCAAAAAATAAAATAGGTACTCCTGTGTGAATAATAAAATCTATATCACCCTTACATAAAAGGAAAGGAATCCACTCACAAAGTAAACAAAACTAAATAATATAGGGAAAGGGAGAGGATCTTATTTTTTGAAAAGAAAATAAATCTTCCTATTTAGAAAGAGAAAAAAGTACAAAAGTCAAAATAAATAATCATGTCACTATTTAGAAAGAGGAAAATTTTGAATCGCTTCAAGGATAGAATAAAAAATAATCCAAGCTCCAACTTCCAATAACCAATAAATAATAGGTCATCTAGGTTGTAATGCAAACTTGGTGTTATACCCACTCAAAATTGACAAATCCAAATCATCTGATGTAGAAGATATGTATGACCTTACCCAATCAAAAATTGACACCTTGAAAGGATTTAAATAGTGAATAATGGTAGATTCATCATTGTAAGGATTCATACAAGTTGAGTAACGACTACAAAAAACTTGCTCTAATACCATGAAAGAGTTTAGAAAACTCCCACTCAGGGTCAAATCTACAAACCATTACCATATTAAAAGTCATTGATGCATTGATCAAATAATATCTTTGTCTATTATACACAAATAGATCATACAATGAGAAATCCTCTTTGTCTCCATATCAATAGCTCACCTTGTATATGATTGACTAGGTGAATAGATACATATATAGGTGGAAGATAGGTGAATCTCAACCATACCAAACATGTGGGTATAACTTCCATAAAATAGGTGGATAAAACTTATTAATCCAACATCCTCATACATCTGGGATAAACTTCCCCAATGTACACAAAAAACACCTAAGAAAGCTAATAACAAATGTGTAGGAAAAATCATGAAAGGAAAAAACATATAGTAACAAAAATTACTATTGAGAATAATTTTTAACATATTACATTTATATAGAATCAATTTTAACTCTTTATATTTTTATTGTATGATGTGTGAAGACATTAAATATCCATTTTAATAGCCTATGGAACATATATTTGATGTTGTATGGTGTTTAAATCCCTAAAAAAACCTTAAAATTCAATTTATACTATCATTGAATACAATAGTATGGATTAACATCTTTCTAAAACATTTGTACGACCCTAAAATGACCTAGAAGGCAGTAGTATAGAATTTGGTATTCCAAAACTTATAAAAATCCTTTTGTGATCACTTGTATGACATCTAAATTATTTATGTGTTATTTGTATGATTTTGGAAGCAATTTATAACAAACTATATAGAATTGTACAACCTTTGCATTAGTTTAGAACTATTATGATGTATTTGTGTCATGCTTGGAAGAGATATTACGTAGTATAAAAATTCCAAGTATTAAAACTACTTTATTAAAACATTTACTACATTATATGTGGGTCCCATGGAATAAAAGACAAGTTGTTTTTTAACTTCATGTGAATACATAGATAAAATATTTTTACATGCATATATTTATATTTTTTTATTTTTTGAAAAATCTAAGAAATTCATATTATATAGAATATTATCACTCAATATTTCCATATTTATTGTAGTGAAGTTGGTTATACAAATTTTGCAAGTCACATGCAAAAGAGAGGTCAAGGGTTCAAAACCCACTAAGTCTATATTTTGGTTAAAATCACTTTTTGACTTTACTTAGTCTATAAAAAGAATTTGAGTTGGTATATTAAATATATAAAGGCTTTGTAAAAGATTAAATATGCAACAAAGTGTAATTTTATTGATATAATGGCGTAAAGTGTTTATCTTGTGAATTTTGTGACCTTTTCTTAACAGGTCCCAGAATCAAAATTATTGTGTTTTAAATCTACTAAAGAGGGTCAAGGCAAACCCCCAAGTAGCATTCTCTTTTGTTGCAATATTTTTATGTGATTATGACTTAAATTGTTAGTCTTATTTATAAAAGCAATTGATTCACTCCCAAAAATTGCAAAGAATAAAACCTAAACATGGAAAACACTCCAGTATTCAACGACCTATGGGACATAGTTGAAAAATAAACTACACCAACCAAAGATGCTGCCAAACTTATTGAATATAAAAAATGTGCCAAGCATGCCCTTACTTTGCTAAAGTCATCTTGTTCTACTCAAGTGATTATCTGCATTGAATCAATCAAGGGTAATGCCTAGAAAGCTTAAAAAATATTAAAATATTTGTAAGATAATCATTGTAGCTATTCTATTAATATATTTGTTAAATAAAAAGCTTAGAACTGAAGAAGATATCTCTGAATACTTCTCAAGAATGAAAGCATTGAAATAAGAGTATTGTACTATAGGTAGAAAGATAGATGATGACATGCTCATTTCAATGACTTTAAGTGGCCTCAATTATACCTATAATTTTTTTTTATAAATATTGTAGCTTAGTGATAAGACCAATGGAGTAATGTTTGATTCCATTTATGAATTTATAAACTAACATGAGTGATAGATCACCAAAAAAACTCAACCTATACAAGATGCCTACTTCACAGAGGTAGGGAAAAACCAGCTCTAGAGAGGAAATGGCCAAAGTTATTTTCAAAACCATTTTATGAAACCCTATACAAATCACTCTCTAATAAATTCTATAAGACAATCCCATAAACATGCTTCATGATATTTTCTAGAGTCATCTAAACATAAACATTTCCATAAGCATTATTCAAAGTCTAATTATTTTTGTAGTGATTCTTCATCTTGTGGTTATTAAAAATAATTTAAAATAAGCCATATGTTATAAATGTGGTGGTATTGGCCATATTTTTAATGTATGTCCTTATTAATTCCCATGATTCCCACACAAAAATAAGGCTAAATAAAATTATGCTATTCATTCTAGTGGCATGTTTTCAGGCTACTCTAGCTCCTTTGCTTATTCTAATACTTCCTCTAATCATGAGCCACCCTACATGGTCAAGGTCTATGGTCCTTATAGACTTGATGATATATTTTTAGTGCACAATTATTAACCCATATTGAGTGAGATACTAACACAAAGATTGGGTTTTGTATAGTGGTAGTTTTTCCTTGAATTTTGGTTCTTTCAGATCAATTTTGATTTTCTTCGCTTCATTGATATTCCTAATGTAGAGGAAACATAGTTTTTTGGATTAGTTTTTTCACTACATACTTATCACCTTTCACTTTATAGGGGAATAAAGTGCATTGCCTTTGATCAGTCTTCAGTGGCTATATCAATGGGATTCTATGTGAAACCTTATGTGGATTGATGTAGTTGAGCAAACCTTAATTGTGTTCAACTACAATATGATACAAAATGGTCAAATGGGATGATAATACCTTAATAATGTTCATTATTCATGCCAAAAAATATGGGGTGGGCTTATTTATAGATAAGCATTAGCTGATTAGTATCATAGTGTATAATTCTAGTTTGTAGATATGGCAGAGTTATTGATGAATTCATACTCATAGCTCTAGATCATCTATTTATATACCCATTTAGATATGGGGGGTTTGGTTAGGTTGATACAAAATTTATTTTACTTATTTATTTTTATTTTTATATCAGAATGTGTCACTTTATGTCACACCCCCTCTAACTTAATATTATGTTAGTAATAAGTTAGTCTGGGGTTGGTGGAACCTGTTGGTTGGTTCACACAACTAACAATCATAAGATTATAAAATATTACATTACTATGTGAAGAGGTAAGGTTTTAATGTTTAAAATATTTAATATTGTTATATCTATCTACTCTCCATTATCAATCTCATAATTGAGCTTGCTGACATTGATTGGTGTCATGATCCATATCATGCACTTTTATTGTGTAGTCTCATTTAGTTATATTTTAGTGATAATTACTATTATGTGATTCATTGATACATATATTTAAACATGACACTTATATTCCTTGCATTACATATATTACATATATGCCTAGGTATATGCATTATTATGATGACGTAATCTCTACATGTTCACATTATTATACATGATGTTATCTTTACACCTGACATGATATAGTTAAGTTATCTTTTGAGATGAGTAACATAAATGACACATACCTTATCTCAAAGTTGTATCATTATGGTAGGAATGTCATAGAGACATAAGCCTACATGAAGAGAAAATCATATTTTGAAATCAGAGTGATTTAGATATCAGATGAATTTAGCTACATGACAAATATTATGACACCAGTACAAATTATAAGGTCATATTCCATGAATATGCACTTAGTTTATAAATACTTGCGTATAGATTCATATACACTTGATTAAATATGCATGGGCATATGTACATAGTTTACAAGAATATGATTTATAATATTTTCACATATACATACATTTGAGATAGAGGTTCTTAGATTCAACATATAGATGCATAGGATTATATATCAATTGGTATAGATTCAAGGGACATAATATTTTTCAAGCACATATACACACTTTAATATTTATGAGGTATTATACTAGTTGATGCACATACATACTATGATAGTTTATAATTAGCATAATTTCAAAGGGGTATGATACTAGTTCATACACATTTACACATATTACAATTATCGTTATTACAATTGTTTATTTTCAAATAATTTTTCAATCTTCATCAAGTAGTGAGCAACCTTGAATCTATAAATCTATTTGAAATGATTGATAATTATTTTAATGGGTGATGTACATTTTGGTTTAGTGATCCTCAATGGCAATGGCATTGCTTGTAGTGAACCCATCATGTGGTTCCCATCTTTATCATATTTGAGTAGTAATTTTGGCTAGTACATCACATATTTATCCCCACATTTATGAGGGTTGAGACATGTTGCCTTCCCAACCCAAGGGATTGCATAATTACATAAAATTAAGGTTTGATCATCCTATATTTATCCATTGTTCAAAAAAGACCAATCTCCAAGTGTTTCAATGGAAAACACCTTTCTATGATGCTTCAACAAGGAAGCATCATATCCAACAAGTTATAAGGGCAACATGGTTTTCACCAACACAAGTGTACTCCTTCCTAGCTTGTTAATTTTAAAATATCAAGTTTAGATTTAAAATTTAAATTTATGTACATTCACTAATATATGTTTGTTATAAGTTTTTATTTTGAGTGACGTACACAATTGAAACTTCCTATCAAAGACAAAGTGTGTTTTGCACACTCAGGTATAGATTTTCCTTTTACTCTAGTAATTTCATTACTATAGTAAACAATGAGGGAATATATAGATATTAAAATATTGTATTAAATATTTTAAAATTATAATCTTAACATATATTTACCATGCATGACTTGAACACACAAATATGGTCCTAACCAACCATTCTTTCACACTACATGTTACCTTATATGTTTAACCCTTTCTATTTTCTATCAAATACTACATGAAAATTAAAATGTATAAAAAACCAACTTATTATATCATATAAACATTGCCATTCCTTCACTTTAGTATTCATATGCATAAGTTGACATTATCAGATTTGGTTAATATCGCTAGTCGATACTAACTTGTTCCTTTTGATTGTGACCCTCTCCCATCAATAACTAATATTTAAAATCAAACCTTTCCTTAAGGTCAGCCCATATTTATACAATATAAATGGTGTGATAAATTACCCAATTAGACTCATATATATACAAATCGATTCCTCACTTGATAGAGGACTTAGAATTTACCTGGTACACATCTATACACTATTACACATTGAGAAAAGCTATCATATTCCTCGTAATTTGAAAATCAATCACTAGTATTAGTCACAACCCAAGTATGAAGCATACCAAATTCAAGTCAAAGAAAAAATTCTCAAGTATCATAACCAAATAATTAGTTGCATTTTAATAGGCACACTCATACTAAAAGGGAGAATTATGTGTGGAATTAAATTTTATTACACCTCTTACTTATAATCCCTATCTTATATACCTATTTATCACAATCATTTATTTATATATCTCTTGGTTACCACCTAAAAACATTTATCTCTCTTTATCTTACCGATTTTTCATCTTAGATCTAGGTTAGTCTTTATCATCATTTCCTTACATACACATCCTCATTAAATCCTTGATATCCATATTACAAACAACTCTTGGTTATAGTGTTGCCTAGATTTGTGATGTGACATCTTGTATGTATGTTAGATATAGTATGATATTATACCTTAAATTATATTAAAATATATTTACCTCAAGATATATATATATACACACGATAATCATGGAAAGGAGTATTCCACAAATATTATCTTATAATCAAGATGCATAGAATGATAATATTGATTATGTGATTGAATTTTATAGTTGAATATTATACCAAAATTCAATATTTATTCATTTAATTGAAATTGAAATACCAATATAAATTCAATTCAAATCAATAATCATCCAATTTAGACTTACTATAAAATATCATGACTAGAAAATTCAATCAAATGACAAGGAACCCAAAGCAAAGAAAATGGATCAATGTGTATGAAACACAATATGTTTGAAATTAAAAATTTATGGAATTAACTCATAAAGTAATAATATAGTCAAGCATCCAAATCCCTACCATGACTTGTGATCAACATGTACATTTTATTGCTTACACTCACAACAAAATTTAATCAATATTATTTGTCATGTGGTACTTGTTAACTGTTTTGACCACAAGTCAAAATAGGTCAACCACCCCTATAATAATTTTTTTATATGGGTATATTAGGGTCCTATATGGTGTATAATGGTATTATTTGATGTTATTTACTATGTTTCTAGCCTTGGTCATGTTCACTTTTGGTCCTAAGTCATTATATGCCATTTAGGGGTCATAGTTGGGTCATTTATGAATATGGTATGGTTTTACAAGAAATATAAGTTTTAAAAAGTCTTTATAAACTTTTATGGGTCAAACATATGTTAAAAATGTCAGTCTCTAACTAAAACTTATAGGTACTCTATTGAAACAAGAAGAAAAGTGGCAGTTTGGGTAGTTTTAGAAGTTGTACATCTTATAAAGTAAGTTTGCACCTATGTGAAGATTCTCCAGTGGCTCTTAAATTTATATAGAATAATTATGATGTTTGAACCACTTTTTAAGTCTTGAAAATAGTCAAAAACCATTCTACTCCTTCATCACCCTTTTAAACATGCAAAAATGGTCAATGGTTTTCTTCTTGGTATGGTCAGCAGGAGAGGTTTCCGGTCAAACACCTCTAGGGGAGTTAATAAACTTAGTATAATTAATTTTAATGGTAATATTTATAGTATTTATCACTTTTAATTTATGAACCATACTTCAAAAGTGGATTGGTCTTTTGAGTATGTTATTTCCCACACCCCATAGGTTTCCTTCTTGTATGAGCTTGTCAATACAATCTAGCTGATGAAATTGATTTTATAGGGAGTAAACATAATTATATCATGATTACCATCATTTTTTTCATGTTTTAAAGTGTTTTTATGAGTAAAACATCTCAAATTTCAAGTTGGTCTCACATGGAGTTATATACAGTTTTACATCATTTGCAAATGTTTCATATACCTATAGTGGCTTCATAGAAGGATTATAAGTTTTATTCCATATCTCTAATTCCATTAAATTCATCTCCTTATTTCCAAGTTTCAATCTCAATGATAAACACTCATGGAGTTACAGTCAAAGAACATATAATACAGTCAGTTATCGTAAGTATCATCTACAATCATGGTGTTTGAAGTTTTGGCCATGTTCATGGAGGTGTAATGAGGGTATCTAAGGTGTTGAACACATAATTATAATATAATAAATCAATTTAAAATCTCCAACTATTATATGTTTTCATATAGCAAATTGTTCTTCTCCATACATAGTCTTATGCCATTAATGAAAATACATAGTTGCTTAAAGGAGAATATCATGTTGAGACAAGGCATTTGATTATTTACAAGTTCTTCATTATGAAAAATTTTCATTTGAATATATTGAAAGGATTTAAAGTTGGTTGGAGGGATATACACTATTCATATGGTTTATTTTCCAATCCACTACCCTAGCTACTACTGTAAATGCATCTACATGTGTTCAACTAGAGAATGAACATGTTGGAGTGTGAGTATGGAATTTTTTTTCAAGATCTTCATGATGAAGATAATAAATTTGAAGTTTTGAGAAATTTTGAGACTATTTTTAGAACTTTTAACTATGCACATTGTTGATATCCACACTCACTACCTATATATTGTAATATCCACCTACATGTGGTCTTAAACATAGATCTAAAAGCATTTCATGGAGGAGTTTGGCATGCTTTGAAATCTTCATGAGGTTTGTTTAGTTGGATTATAACATGAAAAATATGTTTTAGACATTGGACTAGCAAGCAGGCTTTTAAATTCACCTCAAGTGAGGGAACTATGTTTTAGGGACAAGTTCCCTAAGATCTCCAAAATAGAGCCCTCAACACTTTTGATGATGCCATTTGTTGAGGTGACAAAGAATCTAAATAATATTTAATGGTTCTATGTTATATTTTACATACAAGGGTAGAACCTTATAAAATATATTATATATTTGATTAAAGAAACATGTTGAAAAAGGGATTGTAATCGTGTATTTGTCCACTACAGAAGAACAATGTTTACTTTAGTATTTCAAGTTGCATATGAATTCATGATCCAAGGTAACCTAAAAAGAGTATATATGGATGAACAATGGTCTTATGAAGTTAAGGAACATACAAAGGATTCAAATAATATCAAAGAGAGTTGGAGTACAAATTTTTTGGTCTACATACACACCTATAGGTGTACCCTTGCTCAAAAGGGTCACCTATACCCTGACAAAGTAACCCATAGTCTCACAAATCTAACATTGGTAATTAGACATACAAACATGAAGGTTTATAGAGTTAAAAAATGCATCCAATACTTATAAAAGTGTCTAAATTTATGTTTCAAAGATTTCAAGGTGATTAATCACCTACAAGACCCCTATTTTACCATCAGTAGTCAACTATAATTGAATGTAGTTTGACATTAAGCTATAAATGTTGTGGTCTTGGTGTTGATATAGCCTGAGCTTGGTATGAGAAGATCCAAATGAGTTAGGAAATGGATTAAGTACTTTAATAATGTCTTAAGGGAAATTAACAAGGTCTGGAACACACAAATACTCACCTACAGGCTTACCTTTTCGTAAGTAGATAGTCTACAATCAAGTCTAGTTGAATAGAGATATAAACTTAAGAAGCCAACATAGATGATGGGAAGTTTGAAAGTATCTTTAATGATTTAAATATGATGATATTAATATTATTATTTCCAAAAACTAAGACAATAGAGCATGAAACCATACTCAAAGTGTACTTGCATTTAATACACATAAGTCTTGAACAATTAGTTTTCCAAAATATGCCTTAAGGTTTTGATGATGTTTGGAGGGTATAATGATTGATCAACCCTTGAAATATTACATGGATTGTATTAATCACTTAGATAATCCCATCATTACTTCCTTTTATCTAGGACAATAGATGAGATTCCCTCTATTCTATCTTAGACAGAGGGCACTCCCCAAGGGTGCAAACCTACAGGTTTTGAAAAAAGAGGATGATAAGGTGAGCTAGGGGTTGGTGAGAATTTGTAGAAAGATATTGAGAGTTGTTTAAAACATATAACAAAATGAAAAACTAGGCATATGGGATAGAAACTTTTAGGGCATCTTAGACCCATAAGCATGCAGTCAAGACCTTTAGGTCTAGACTAGGCTTATTGCCCATTTGGGGGTCTACTATTACTTTTGGCACTAGATAAGCATCCCAATGAGTTAGAACATGTTAATAAGGGATTTTAAAGTGTATTAAAGCTTATATAATGAAAATGAAACCACATTAAATCTATTTATTATCTTAGACCAACTCAAGCCTATGCAAAATGCATGAACAAAGCTCGAAAGGGCAACTTTGAGAGCTCACACCTACTTAGAAGCTTTGCATGGGAGCCTAAGGAGGAAAGAGATGTTTGATAATATCATTAACTTGATTTTTGATTAATTTTTTTAGGTTTTGAATTTTAGACATTTATAAAAAAACATTAGAGGGTAAAACATCTCCAAACCTTCCAAAATCCTAGTTCTTGACTCGATGGAGAAGATGAAGTAGGAAAGGCACCTAAGAGGGAGCTTTTGATTGTGAAATGAATTTGAGCTTGTAGAGGACTCGTAGGATATATTTCAAATTAATTTAAATCTCACCCTAATTTCTTGATATTTTTGTGTGTTGTATAGGTATGGGAGGGTTTCAAGACATGCAAGTTGTAGACACCTAAATCTAGCCACCAATGACCATAAATCATGCTTTCAACTAATTTCCACCAAAGTGTATAATTTGGCCTAAAAAAATAAAACACATTAAAAGATTTAAAATTGATATATTCAAGTTCCAATTTTAGCTAGGGTATCATTAAATGAGGCAATGCAATTTATGGGCCAGTTAACTTTGATTAGATCATTTCGAGTCAAAATGCCAATTTTGAACCTAGGTGCCCTGGATTGCTCTTTTATATCAAATATTTTACTTGAGACATGTGATTTTTTTATTTTGTGTTGGAACATCCTAAATGTGATAACATATCCAATGCGTCTGACATCACATCCTAATTCCAATCCAGTCAAAATTTGGGCTAATAACAAGACATTTTGACCAATTTGAGTAATTTGTGCACAAAGAGCCAAGGTTTGCATCAAAGTGCTTAATGATGATTAAGATTTAATTAAAATAAATCATGAGAATAATTAAAAATTAAATGGAACTTGTTGAATAAATTTTTATTGAAAATTGATTGTCATTAACTGCATCATCAAATGATGTCATCTTATGGGGTGGCATCTACAAGCCTTAAATGCCACAAATATCAAGATTTATGCTTATCATGCCTCATTAAAACCCTCCATACCTATTGAATTACAATTTATCCAAAATATTAATGGGGATATTTGTAGATTAAATTTCATAACTAGATTCATTCATGGCCACACATCTTAATCTTGAGATGGACGGTCATGGTTGATCCTAAAATCATTTCAAAAATCTATAAATAGCAGGCCTCAAAGCCATAATTATAAGCTCTTATAAGCCAAAGTTATCATGCAAAAATGAATTCCAAAGAAAATTGAATTAGTGTTATAATTCCCAAATATTGAGCTAAGCCAAACAAAGCCAAAGCCAAACATGGTGCCAAGGCGAGATGGAGGTAACAACACTTCATTGATGCAGACTTCATGAGCACAAAGCCAAGAAAGACACTTCAACAAGCTATTAGGAGCATTCAAGTAAGGTGAAAGAAGGTTTCTTTTAAATTTTATTTGTGCTTTCTATTCTAATTTTGTTAACTAAGCTCCCCTAGTAACTAGGCCTAGAGATGTTATGATAGTGTATTTATTTCATCTTGATTTTATTTTGGGACTAACACGATACTAACCATCCTCTCTTGATTTAAATTCCTAGTTCACATAATGGCACACCTGATGGGACCCTAGCCCCATAAATTTGGTCACAAATCTATTTCAAGAAACTCACTAATATTTTTCATGCAAGATCTAGAAGTTGAAGGCCAAAAAGAGTGAAAATTTAAGTTAAAATTCTATTTTTCTAGTAATTACATTTTGGTTTCTGTAAACCATATTTTTTCTCTTTGTTAAGATATCATTTCTCACACAATAGAGATTTTGTAATGAAGTCATTGTTTGCTAAATAATGATTTTGTAGATTGAAGAAGTGATTTTGTTGATTGAAGTAATGATATTATTTTTTAGAGTGGCCATTTCACAAAACAATGATACCATCATTTTGGGCAGTGATATTTTTAATTTGGCTAGTGATTTTGTCTTCTAATTAGCAATTTTTTGTTTTCTATGTTTTCTATCTGGTAATAGTGATATTGTCGACTAGAACAATGATATTTTTCATTGGGGGTAGTGATATCATTTATTTGGCCAATGATTTCATTTAAAATAGTGATTTTTTTTAGCAGTGATTTCATAGGAAAAAAGTGATATTGTGTTTTCTATCAAACTAATCCATAACAACAATATTGTGTTCTAAAATTTCAATTTTATAGGAAAGCAATGATATTGAATATGTAATAGTGGGATTACAATAGAGAGTTAAAATTTTTAATGTTGTTTGCTCGATGGGTCATTATAACACCTAATCTTACATTTGGTGCTTAAAATTTAACTCACTTATCAAATTTTGTCTTTAATGCTTTAAATTTGATTGGAAAAAAGAGGGACATTACATGTATTCTCTTTCATCCCCTTTAGGGAACTTTTGGAATCAAAGACACCATCCTTATTGCAAACATGCCTAGTTCAAGGCATAGAAATAATGTCGTCTAAATCACTCCCCAAAAACTTGTAATAGTTTGGGTGACCTAGAAATAACTGTAAAGTATTTGTATTAAGTCATTTATTTTTATACAAACTTGGCTTGTGAAGGGGATTTCATTATGTCCCTTAAGTTCTATAGGGAAGTTTTGACTTAAGGTTTCATCTTCCAAAACTGATATCAACCACTCCAACTAGGATCAGAGGTTTGAGTGGTTAAACCACCTTCTAGTGTTAGAGTTACACATGGAACATATCTACACTTTAGACATCACACTACACTGAATAAGTGATGGACGTAGTAGTTTTAAAAAGGATAAGACCTTTTTGAAATAAGCCAAGTGCTGTAGACACCTAATTACATGTATTTATTTTGCATCATGACGTGAAAGTCATTATGTAATTGATTCATCTAGAACGATCGAAAACCAATTAGTTTTAGTCAACCCCACATTGCCATACCCTTTCTAGGGTTTAGATGATTATACTTAGTATATTTTTGTCATTTTTGATTGGTATGTTTCGAGACTAAAACCTGATTGTTTGTTTATAACCATGTCAAAAACAATTTGTTTATATGCCACTCTTTTGTCTAAAGTGGTGTTTTGTTGGCCATTTTACATCATACTTGTGCCTTAAATTATTTTGATAAACTAGTTTGTGTGTGTCATTTGAGATATGGAGGGTAGTGTTACACTGCCCAAAACATGTCAAACTATTTTTGCCTTTGAGTCTTTGAAACATACCATTGATCACATCATTCGAGCATACTAACACCTTTATGTTTCTAAATTTGTTTTAAGACTTACTTAACATTATATCAAAATCATTAGTTTCAAACCATGTCATGTTTACCATTTGGACCTTGTTTATGCACCGTCATGTTGTCCAATCTTGTCTAGCTTGTTTGGTCAAAACCTAGTTTTCAACATTGAGTTTTCAATTAACCTTGTCAAAGTTTGGATTCAAACATTGATTGATTTCTATTTAGGCCTCAATTTATGGGGTTGATACATAGATCTTTATCTTTTGGGATGCATAACTTTGGTTAATTGATTACCCAAATTTAAAAACTATTGATGGTTTGCTTGTTTAATGCCTATCCTCATCATTGTTTATGCCTTTGTTTGAGAAATCACAACCTTTATTCAAGATTATTTTACCTTATGGCTTATACCAATTGATCATTTTTATGTTTGATTTCATGTGCCAAGTCTATGCCAAAGTTGTTTCCAAACTTGTTAGATTAAATCAAAATCACATCATCTTCTGTTTCAAGCCTAGATTTTGATGCCATTTGGCCAAATGTTTTAGCATAGCCTATTTGAGCCTAGATTTTGACTCCACATTTGGACAAAAGACCTAACAACTCTTTTCCCTTTCCTAGTTTAGATCTTGTTTGGAACCCTTTGGCCTAGACTTTTGACATGCCAATTTTTATTCATATGCTTAACCTTTTGTGTATACAACATTTGACATTAGACATTTGATGTAAGACTATTTTATATAAAATTTTAGAAACAAACTATTTTGAATATATAACTCTACTTTCAAACCATTTTGGAGATAGAAATCCACCCTTTTAACCAAGTTAAACCAAGTTTGAACCATTTGTCCTTTGGACATAGTTTTTTAGAGTTTGCATAACTCTAAGCCTTTTATTTTAGAGCTTTAATCATTTATGGATATGTATAGCTATAGTTTTAGTACACATATAATCCAAATTATGATATAATGACCACACAAAATTTGACTAAAAACCCTTATAAAGAGAGATTTTCTGAAGAGTTTTATTATTCTCCCTATAATACTCCATATAGGGAACAAAGGCAAGGACCAACTTACAATCCAAATCAAAACCTTGACTAAGATGATATGGTTTATGAGAAAGACTTGGATGCTTGGCTTATGTGAGTAATCAAGCTCCACCACATCATACCATTTATATTCTAGGACCACAATGTTGTACCATTTCCATACTAGGACCTCATCCTTTAGATTGTGTGAGCAATCAAGATCCACACCACCCTATCATTACCATTTCAATACTTCATCCTTTGACTCATGTGAGAAATCATGCTCCCAAATTACCTACCATTATCCAACCATAGGCCATTCCTTATCTAGTACTAATCTAATCATAACCTCAATCGATCCAATCATGCAAAGACCAAGCTATGCTCAAAACTAGTATCTTCTAGCTCATTAAAAATCAAGGCCAAAAAAACCAACCAATCCAAAATGTTTTTGTTGAACCAACCATTTATGATAAGTCAACCTATGATGAATTGCCTATTAATCCCATACTAATTGTCGAGGAGTCTCACTCTGACGAGCTAGTATTTACTGATTCACTTCTTAATTATTATAACCACCTTTAATAATATCATTACCTCAACCATATGCCTATTTTTCAAGAGTCTCTTATTGCCAAACCAGTCTTTGAGGAGTTGTCTATTGACCTTTTTCCCATTATGGAGAAGTCCCACTCTAACAAATTAGTTTTTGTGGAGCCTACCATGCCATCATAGGCCATTACTTATCCAATACCAAACATTTAACAAGACATCATTGTAATAGAGTACCCATCATATGAATAATTAGAGTTATAGTTAAATTCTATTCTTGAAATGACATCAAATGTAGCATCAGTAGTAGAATCAACCTCAATCTCAACATCATATTCATAGTTCTTTAAGTTGGAATTAGATTTAGATACATAATACATTCAAGACTATTACAATATTGGTTATGCATGCCTAGTATATCAATTTGAATACATTTTTGATCCTTATATAGTTTTTAAGGATGAGTACTTCAAATTTTACATAATTTATCCTAGTATCTTCTATTAAGATTGTGCATCCTCTCTCCATTCTATTACCATTCCAAAAGCCATTACCATAAACCAAAATAGCTATATTATTTACACTCCATCTCCCATAAGTGTTAATTGGGACAAATAGAATCACACTTTGTTGAAATGCATCCATCGAAACATATCAGTTGAAGAAGAGAAAGGAGGTCGAGACCACATTCATGTAGCAAAAAAATATTCTCCTAGTGAAAACTTTTCAAAGGTACTAGGGGCACAAAAAGTTCAAACTCAACATATTTTATTGAAATTTTTAAAAAAGTGATAGAAGATAATCAAATTCAAAATTCAATGTTCCTTAATGAGACCTTCTTGGAGGTGCTATGGGACAATAAAAACAACTTCATTGGTGAAAACCTCATCGAGGTACAAATAGATGAGCATAAAATTTATTCAATGATTGATGAAAATAAAATCAAAGATCAAATCAAAATAACTTCCTATCTATAGTGTAATAATATGGTAGATACTTTCAAGATCAAATAATAGAAAAATCTGGGGATCTTATCAAAAGCATCTTCAAAGGTATTCAATCCTGATACAACTAAAGTTATGTTGAATCTGACATCGAAAACATTACATGTGACTGAAAGTCCCACTCTTCACTTAATTCCCTACCATTATCATCTACCATTATATTTCAATAACACACCTACCATCCATTATTTGTCCTTTTTTACCATCCATAGCCACACTTTCCTTTGTAGAGGCTACAAAGATACCTTGTCTTGATGATTGAAGGAATCAAAATCAATGACCAAAAAAGATTAAAAAAATGACAATAAAATCTATAGGCAGTTCTTGATAGAGAAGTTATTCAGATGAGGTGTGGGCTAAAAATTAACATGATCATATATTTTGTTTATATCATTTTCTGATTAGGACATGCATCTCCACTTCAACAAGAACAATAGAGTCATATTCCATTTTACCATACCCAAGCCAAACACATCTAGAATCCAAAACCACACCCACGTCAAAAGCATGTACCATACCATTTTAATTTCCATATCCATTTCCCGTTATTTCATATCATGTCATTCACCCCATCACTTGGGGGAAACCCTCTTGCCATTTTATCCAATCTATCAAACCTATCATTATCCTAAACAAGGCCATTCCATTCCTATCTAGACTAAAGCCTATTTCAAGCCATCATATCCAATCTTATTTTGATCTTGGTTACTTTGGTTCTTCCCACACTTTTTGTGAGGTGATTTTGATCTAGTTTCACTAATATATCAAATCCATGTTTCAATGACAGTCTATGAAATTAGTGTGACAGTTGATATGATAAGATATCTTTCATTTTCCATCCTATATCGAGTTTGTTTATGTGAACCTGATTATAATCATCTATAGGAAAATCAGTGTCTCACTGGTATTACTACTAATTATAACCACCTATGAGAAAATTCTTATCATTGATCTGATTTGTTGTATCCTAGTTATAACTAAATATGGACAAACTAGGGGCAACACTTGTTTATCATGTATTACCGCATCACCTTACCATTGTTGTTTTCATTTGACTAGCCATTTGTTGGATTTGAGAACTTGTTGGGACCTAGTTGGTTTTTTTGTGGATGGAATCGCTATGAATTGAGGTCATTTCAGGACTATGTAAGTCGTGCTTATTTCATGTTGAGGTCACCTCAGTCCCCCTAAGCCATAATCTCACTATTTTGTAAGCAACCTAATCCAAACACTCTCACCATTTTGTGAGTAGGTATATTGTCATTCTATAATAAGTTGAGATACCTCAAAATGTTAAAAACATTCATATATTTCAAAATCCAAAAACATTCATCATGTCTAAGCCTAGTCAGTTATCCTTGATCTACCTTTCTAGGGCATGGTCATTGTTGGGATGCTTTCTTTTGATTTTATTTTTAGGTTTTATGTTTATTTGTTTATGCACTTTCTATTTGTTTGTTTTCTTTCTTTCTTGCCTATTTACTTGCTTTCAACATTGTTGCCTTTACTCAGTCTATATGTGCTCATTGGGTGATTCCTTATGCACATTATTCTTGAGACCATCTATATTCAAGTGTCAACATTATCATTGTGGTTTTAATCATAGGTGCATTATTTTTGAGTATTTATTGGATTTGGAGTCAGTCCTTATGCACATTTTGGCCAAGTCTTCATGGTGTTCTATCATGATGCCTACTGTCACATGCTACAACAAAAATTAGATTCAAAAAGATCTAAAAATAATGAAGCCATAGAAGTTTCTCCTTGATACCTTGGAAAAAACCTTCCACCCATCTTAATCAAATCAACCCATTGACCATGTTAGTTGTATTATTTCTAATAAGGAAGTGTATCTCCTCATTGATAGATACACTTGAATCTTTTATGTGGATCAATATTATTCTTCTATTCATCTCTTTTATCACTTTGCACCCACTCATATTTAATCTGTATTCCACATTATATCTTTTATTAATGATTTATAATCATCCCTAAATGGGGCATAATCATCTATATCCAATCTGGGTCATCTTAATGATTTTAACCACCTATGGGCAAATCATTAGTTTTGACTTTAATTCTTGATTATAACCACCTTTGGATAAATTGCTATCCTTTTTAAATCAACGAATGCAAGCATTTTTCTCATTTGGATTAATCTCACCCATGGGTTAATTCCACCTTTTTATTCTTGCTTCTTTTCTAGGGACTATCCATCCACATATGTGATGGCCAATCTCTCAAGGGGGCATCATCATAAGATTTTCAAAAACCATTTAAATCTTTGTTATTTAATCATCATCTTATTTTTGGCATACATGCCTTTACTCATTATTTGAGAAGACATTGATTTGCCTACAATTTGTAACATCTTTCCAAATAAAAGAAAATTATAGACACCTAAATTTGGCCACCAATGACCATCAATAAGGCTTTTGACCAATTTCTACCAAAGTGCACAATTTGGCCTAAAACACTAAAACACATTAAAATATTTAAAATTGATTAATTCAATTGCTGATTTTGGCCAAGTTATAATTAAATGGGGTAATGCAATTTATGGGCCAGATAACCTTGATTATATCATTTTGAGTCAAAATACCAATTTTACACCTAGGTTCCCTGGATTGCTCTTTTCTATCAAATATCTTGCATAAGACATGTGCCTTTATTATTTTTGTTGGTAACTTCCTAAATGGGATAATGGTTCTAACATATTTGACATCGCATCCTAATTCTAATCTAGTCAAATTTTGAGCCAATAACAAAATATTCTAACTAATTTGAGTAATTTGTGTACAAAGAGCTAAGGTTTGCATCAAGGTGCTTAATCATATTTAAGAGCTAATTAAACCAAATCATGAGCCTAATTAAGAATTCCATGGAACTTGTTGAATAAATATTTATTGGAAATTAATTGTCATTAAATACATAATCAAATGACATCATCTTATGGGGTGGCATCTACAAGCCATAAATACCACAAATATTAGGATTTATGCCTCCCATGCCTCATTAAGAAACTCCATGCCTATTCATTGGCACTCTATCCAAAATATTAATGGGGATATTTGTAGAGTGAATTTCATAATTGGATTTATTCATGGCCACACATCTCAATCTTGAGATGGATGGTCATGGTGGATGCTAAAACCATTATAAAAATATATAAATAACAAGCCTCAAAGATAATTCTAATCTCAAATAAACAAAAGTTATCATGCACAAATGAATTCCAAAGGCCACTTAATTAGTGTTATAATGCCCAAATATTTAGCCAAGCCAAACATAGTGCCAAGGTGAGATAAAGGTAGTCACACTTCATTGATGCAAACTTCATGAGCACAAAGCTGAGTAAGCCACTTCAACAAGATATTTGGAGCATTCAAGGAAGGTGAAAGAAGGGTTCTTTTGAATTTTAGTTGTGATTTTCATTCTAGTTTTGTTAACTAAGCTTCCATAGTAACTAGGCCTAGAGATGTTATTCTAGTGTGTTTATTTCATCTTGAATTTATTTTTGGACTAACATGAAACTAACCATCCTCTTTTGAGTTAAATTCCTAGTTCACATAATGGCACACTTGGTAGGACCCTATCCCCACAAATTTGGTCACAAATATCTTTCAAGCAACTCATTAATATTTTTCATGCAGAATCTTGGAATTGAAGGCCAAAAAAAGTGAAAATTTAAGTTAAAATTTTATTTTTCTAGTAATTATATTTTTGTTTCTATAAACCTTAATTTTTATTTGTTAAGATATCGTTGCTCACATAGTAGAGATTTTGTAATAAAATCATTGTTTTCTAAACAATGATTTTATAGATTGAAGCAGTGATTATATTGATTAGAGTAACGATATTATTTTTTAGAGTGGCTGTTTCAAAAAACAATGATATCATCATTTTGGGCAGTGATATTGTTAATTTGGCAAGTGATTTTGTCATCTAAATAGTGATTTTGTGTTTTCTATGTTTTCTATTTGGTAATAGTGATATTATCAACTAGAACAATGATATTATTCCTTGGGGGTAGTGATATCATTTATTTGGCCAATGATTTCATTTAAAATAATGATTTTGTTTAGCAGTGATTTCATAGGAAAAAAGTGATATTGTGTTTTCTATCTAACTAATCCATAACAACAATATTGTGTTCTAAAATTTTAATTTTATAGGAAAATAATGATATTGAGTATGTATGAGTGGGATTGCAATAGAGAGTTAAAAATTTTAATGTTGTTTGCTCAAGGGGTCAAAATAACACCTAATCTTTCATTTGGTGCTTAAAATTGGACTCACTTGTCAAATTTTGTCTTTAATGCTTACATTTTATTGGAAAAAAGAGGGACATTGCATGTATGCTCTTTCATCCCCTTTAGGGAAATTTTGGAATTAAAAACACCATCCTTATTGCAAACATGCCTAGTTTAAGGCATAGAAATAATGTCATCTAAATCACTCCCCAAAAATTTGTAATAGTTTGGGTGAATTTGAAATAACTCTAAAGTCTTTGTATTAAGTCATTTATTTTTATGCAAACTTGGCTTATTAGGGGGACTTCACTACCTCCTGCATGTTCTATAGAGAAGCTTTGACCTAGCTTTTCATCTCCCAAAACTAATTTCAACCACTCCCACTAGGATCAGAGTTTTGAGTGGTTAAACCACCTTCTAGTGTTAGAGTTACACATGGGATGTATCTACACTTTAGACATCATACTACATCAAGTAAGTGATGGCTGTAGTTGTTTTAAAAAGGATAAGACCTTTTTTCAATAAGCCAAGTGCTATAGACACCTAATTACGTGTATTTATTTTGCATCATGACGTGAAAGTCATTATGTAATTGATTCATCTAGAACGATCGAAAACCAATTAATTTTAGTCAACCCCACATTGCCATACCCTTGCTAGTGTTTGGATGATTATACTTAGTATATTTTGGTCATTTTTGATTGGTATGTTTTGAGACTAAAACTTGATTGTTTGTTTATAACCATGTCAAAATCAATTTGTTTATATGCCACTCTTTTGTCTAAAGAGGTGTTATGTTGGCCATTTTACACCATACTTGTGCCTTGAATTTTTTAGCTAAACTTGTTTATGTGTGTCATTTGAGTTACAGAGGGTAGTTTAACGCTACCCAAAACATGTCAAACCATTTTTGCCTGAGTCCTTAAAACATACCATTGATCACCTCATTCAATCATACTAATACCTTTATGTCACTCAATTTTTTTAAAGAATTATTTACCATTAAATCAAAATCATTAGTTTCAAACCATGTCATGTATACCATTTGGACCTTGTTTATGCACCGTCATGCTGTCCAATCTTGCCTAGCTTGTTTGGTCAAAATCTAGTTTTCAACATTGATTTTTCAATTAACCTTGTCAAAGTTTGGATTCAAACATTGATTGATTTATATTTAGGTCTCAATTCATGGGGATGATACATAGATCTTTCTCTTTTGGGATGTATACTTTGGTTAATTGATTACCCAAATTTGAAAACTATTGATGGTTTACTTGTTCAATGCTTATCCTCATCATTGTTTGTGCCTTTGTTTGAGAAATCACAACCTTTCTTCAATAGTATTTTACCTTATGGATTATACCAACTGATCATTTTTATGTTTGATTTTGTGTGTCGAGTCTATGCCAAAGTTATTTCCAAAATTGTTAGATTAAATCAAAATCACATCATCCTTTGTTTTAAGCCTAGATTTTGATACCATTTGGCCAAAAGTCCTAGCATAGCCTATTTGAGCCTAGATTTTGACTCCATATTTAGACAAAAGACCTAAAAACTCTTTTCCCTTTCCTAGTTTAGATCTTGTTTGGAACCCTTTAGCCTAGACTTTTGACATGCTAGTTTTTATTTAGATGCTTAACCTTTTGTGTATACAAAATTTGACTTTAGACATTTGATGTTCGACTATTTTATATAAAATTTTAGAAACAAACCATTTTCGAGATATAATCTGCTTTCAAATTATTTTGGAGATACAAATCCACCATTTTGACTAAGTTAAACCAAGTTTGAACCATTTGTCCTTTGGACATAGTTTTTTAGAGTTTGCAGAACTCTAAGCCTTTTGTTTTAGAGCTTTAATCATTTATGGATATGTCTAGCTATAGTTTTAGTACACATATAATCTAAGTTATGATAGAATGACCACAAAAAATTTGACTAGAAACCCCTATAAAGAGAGATTTTCTAAGGAGTTTTATTATTCTCCCTATAATACTCCATATAGGGAACAAAGGCAAGGACCAAATTACAATCCAAATCAAAACCTTGAATAAGATGATATGGTTTATGAGAAAGACTTGGATGCTTGGATTATGTGAGTAATCAGGCTCCACCACATCATACCATTTCTATTCTAAGACCATAATGTTGTACCATTTCCATACTAGGTTCTCATCCTTTAGCTTGTGAAAGCAATAAAGTTCCACACCACCCTATCATTACCATTTCAATAATTCATCCTTTGGCTCATGTGAGCAATCATGCTCCAAAATTCCCTAACATTATCCAAACATAGGCCATTCCTCATCTAGTACTAATCTAATCATAACCTCAATCAATATAATCATTTGAAGACCAAGATGTGCTCAAAACTGGTATCTTCCAGCTCATTAAAAACCAAGGCCAATAAAACTAACCGATTCAAGATATTTTTTTTGAACCAATCATTTATGATAAGTCAACCTATGATGAATCACCTATTAATCCCATACTAATTATCGAGGAGTCTCACTCTGATGAGCTAGTCTTTACTGAGTCACTTGTTAATGATTATAACCACCTTTGGGCAAATCGTTACCTCAACCATATGCCTATTTTTTAATATCCTCATATTTCCAAACTAGTCTTTGAGGAGTTGTCTCTTAAACTTTTTCCCATTATGGAGAAGTCCCACTCTGACAAACTAGTTTTTGTGGAGCCTACCATGCCATCATAGGCCATTACTTATCTAATACCAAATATTTAACAAAACATAATTGTAACAAAGTACCTATCAGATGAAGAATTATAGTTAGAGTTAGGTTTTATTCTTGAAATGACATCAGATTTAGTGTCAATAGTAGAATCAACCTCAATCTCAACATCAGATTCATAGTTCTTTAAGTTGGAATTAGATTTAGATACAAAATACATTCAAGACTATTACAATATTGGTTATTCATGCCTAGTAGATCAATTTGAATACATTTGTGATCTATCTATAGTTTTTAAGGATGAGTAATTCAAATTTGACACAAGTTATCCTAGTATCTTCTATGAGGATTGTGCATCCTCTCTCCATTCCATTACCATTCCACAGGCCATTACCATCAACCAAAATATCCATATTATTGACATTCCATCTCCCATAAGTGTCAATTGGGACCAATAGAATCAAACTCTATTGAAATGCATCCATGGAAACATAGAAGTTGAAGAAGAGAAAGGAGGTCGAGATCACATTCATGTAGCGAAAGAACATTCTCCTAGTGAAACCTTTTCAAAGGCACTATGGGCACAAAAAGTTCAATCTCAACATCTTTTAGTGAAACTTTTTTGAAAGTGATAGAAGATAATCAAATTCAAAATTCAATGTTCCTTAATGAAACCTTCTTGGAGGTGCTATGGGACAATCAAAATAGCTTCTTTGGTGAAAATCTCATCGAGGCACCAATAGATGAGCATAAAATGTATTCAATGTTGATGAAGACAAAATCAAAGATCAAATCAAAATAGCTTCCTATCTATAGTCTAATCAGATCATAGCTACTTTCAAGATCAAACAATAGAAAAATTTGGGGGTCTTATCGAAAGCATCTTCAGAGGTCTTCAACCCTGCTACAACTAAAGTTATGTTGAATCTGACATCAACAACATTACATATGACTAAAAGTCTTACTCTTCATTTATTTCCCTACCATTATACATTCCATTGCCATCTCCCATTCTATTTCAAAAACACACCTACCATCCATTATTTGTCTTTGTTTACCATCCATATCCACACTTTCCTTTGTAGAGGCTACAAATATACCTTGTCTCAATGATTGAAGGAATAAAAAACAATGATAAAAAAAGATCAAAAAAGTGACAACAAAATCTATGGGCAGTTCTTGATAGAGTAGTTATTCAGACAAGGTGTGGGCTAGCAATTAACATGATCATGTATTTTGTTTATATCATTTACTGATCAGGATGTGTATCTCCACTTTAACAATAAAAATAGAATTATATGCCATTTTACCATACCCAAGACAAACACATCTAGAATCCAAAACCACACCCACGTCAAAAGCATGTACCATACCTTTTTAATTTCTATATCCATTTTTTATTATTGCATATCATGCCATTCACCCCATCACTTGGGGGTAACCCTCTTACCAGTTTATCCAATCTATCAAACCTATCATTATCCTAAACAAGACCATTCCATTACTATCTAGACCAAAGCCTATTTTAAGCCATCATATCCAATCCTATTTTGATCTTGGTTACTTTGGTTCTTCCCACACTTTTTTTGACATGATTTTGATCTAGTTTCACTAATTTATCAAATCCATGTTTCAATGACAGTCTATGAAAGTAGTGTGATAGTTGATCTAACAAGATATCTTTCATTTTCCATCCTATATCAAGTTTATTTATGTGAACCTGATTATAACTACCTATGGAAAAATTATTGTCTCACTGGTCTTACTACTAATTATAACCACCTATGAGAAAATTAGTATCATTGATTTGATTTGTTTTATACTATTTATAACTAGATATGGATAAACTAGGGGTAACACTTGTTTATCATGTATTACCGCATCTCCTTGCCATTGTTGTTTTCATTTGACTAGCCATTTGTTAGATTTGAGAACTTATTGGGACCTAGTTGGTTTTTTTGTGGATGGAATCACTATGAATTGAGTTCATTTCAGGACTATGTAGGTTGTTCTTATTTCATGTTGAGGTCACCTCAGTCCCCCTAAGCCAAAATCTCACTATTTTGTGAGAAACCTAAGCCAAACACTCTCACCATTTTGTGAGTAGGTATATTGTCATTCTATAACAAGTTGAGATACCTCAAAATTCCAAAAAACATTCAAATATTTCAAAATCCAAAAACATTCATCATGTCTAAGCCTAGTCAGTTATCCTCGATCCACCTTCCTAGGGCATGGCCATTGTTGGGATGCTTTCCTTTGATTTGACTTTTAGGTTTTATGTTTTTTTTATTTATTTGTTTATGCACTTTATATTTGTTTGTTTGCTTGCTTGCTTGCCTATTTGTATGCTTTCAACATTGTTGCCTTGACTCGGTGTATATGTGTTCATTGGGTGATTCTTTATGCACATTATTCTTGAGTCCACCTATATTCATGTGTCAACATTATAATTGTGGATTTTATCATTGGTGCATTATTTTTGAGTATTTATTAGATTGGGAGTCAGTTCTTATGTACATTTTGGCCAAGTCTTCATGGTGTTCTATCATGATGCCTACTATCACATGATACAACAAAAGTTATATTCAATAAGGTCCACAAATAATGAAGTCATAGAAGTTTCTCCTTGGTACCTTGGAAAAATCCTTCCACCCATCTTGATCAAATCAACCCATTGGCCATTCTAGTTGTATCATTGCTAATAAGGATGTGTATCTCCTCATTGATAGATACACTTGAATCTTTTATATGGATTAATATTATTCTTCTATTAATCTCTTTTATCACTTTGCACCCACTCATATTTAATTTGAATTCCATATTATATCTTTGAGTAATGATTTATAATCATCCCTAAATGGGGCATAATCATCTTTATCCAATCCAGGTCACCTTAATGCTTTTAACCACCTATGGGCAAATCATTATTTTTGACTTTAATTCTTGATTATAACCACATTTGGGTAAATTAGTATCCTTTTTAAATCAATGCATGCAAGAATTTTATCATTTGAATTAATCTCACCCACGGGTTAATTCCACCTTTTTATTCTTGCTTATTTTTTAGGGACCATCCATCCACATATGTAACAACCACTCCCTTGAGGGGGCATCATCATAGGCTTTTCAAAAACTATTTGTAGCTTTGTTCTTTAATCATCATCTTCTTTTTGGCATATAGGCCTTTACTCATTATTTTGAGAATCTATTTATTTGCCTATGGTTTGTAACATCTTCCCAAATAAGGGCAAATTATAGACACCTAAATTTGGCCACCAATGACCATCAATCAGGCTTTTGACCAATTTCTACCAAAGTGCACAATTTGGCCTAAAAAACTAAAACACATTAAAATATTTAAAATTTATATATTCAAGTGATAATTTTTGCCAAGGTATCATTAAATGGGGAAATACAATTTATGGGCCAACTAACTTTGATTAGATCATTTTGAGTCAAAATGCCAATTTTACACCTAAGTGCCTTGGATTGCTCTTTTCTATCAAATATCCTTCATGAGACATGTGCCTTTGTTATTTTTTGTTGGAAACTTCATAAATGGGATAATAGATCCAATGTATTTGACATCACATCCTAATTCCAATCTAGTCAAATTTTGAGCCAATAACAAGACATTCTGACCAATTTGAGTAATTTGTGCATAAAGAGCCAAGGTTTGCATCAAAGTGATTAATCATGTTTAAGAGATAATTAAACCAAATCATGAGCCTAATTAATAATTTCATGGAACTTGTTGAATAAATATTTATTGAAAATTGATTATCATTAAATGCACAACTAAATGACATCATCCTATGGGGTGGCATCTACAAGCCATAAATACCACAAATATTAGGATTTTTGCCTCCCATGCCTCATTAAGACCCTCCATTACTTTTAATTACCCCTATATATAAAATATTAATTGGGATATTTGCATATTTGATTTCATAATTATATTTATTCATGGCCACACATCTTAATCCTGAGATGGATGGTCATGGTGGATCCTAAAACCATTCTAAAAATATATAAATAACAAGCCTTAAAGCCATAATTCTAAGATCTCATAAAAAAAAATTATCATGCACAAATGAATTACAAAGTCCATTGAATTAGTTTTATAATTCCCAAATATTGAGCTAATCCAAATCATGCCAAAGCCAAACATTTTTCCAAGGCGAGATGGAGGTAGCCACACTTCATTGATGTAGAATTCATGAGCACAAAGCTAAGTAAGCTAATTCAAAAATATATTTGGAGCATTCAAGGAAAGTGAAATATGGTTTATTTTTCATTTCAGTTGTGCTTTCCATTCCATTTTTTTTAACTAAGCTCCCTCTAGTAACTAGGCCTAGAGATGTTATGCTAGTGTGTTTATTTCATCTTGATTTCATTTTGAGACTAACACGATACTAACCATCCTCTCTTGAGTCAAATTACTAGTTCAAAAAATTTACATTGGGAGATATGTTTGGACCTTAGATAAACCCTCATGTCCATTTCATGCATCAAAAAATCTTACAAGTGCCTTTGTAAGTGCCTTCATCTCAGCCAGTCCAAATTGGCATAGTGAACAATCTAGTGAGAGAGTGAAAACTTCAAGTGAGAGGATTTTTAAGGTCTACCTAAAGAATCTAAGATAATGAGGGGTTATAATAGTTGTCATACACTCCTCTATATATATCATATTGGAAAACTAAATACCAATTTTTTTTCCAAGTGTGAAGGGTGAGTGAAAGAGGAGTTATTTAGACTACAGGTTGTGATAACTCATCTCCAAAAGAATCATGATGATTAGGGACACCTAAAATTCATGTTATATCACGTCTAAAACCCCTCAATATCATTGAAATCATCAAACCTATCACTAGTTTATTGTGAGACATTCTAAGAAGGTCAAATGATGAAGGTAGTTTTCTAAGCAAGCAATTAAGGAGTTCTATGCCACATTTCAGGAGTTTCATGTTTTGAGGGACATTTATCCTATGAAAACTTGCATGGTTTATTCTATATTCCTTTATCCTAAATGTTTAACTCATTTTATCAGCATGACACATCTTTTAGTGACTATCAGACTTCATCCTCTTCTCCTCTCTATCCAATTTTATAAGTAGTATCCATTTTGGCTCTTGTAGACTAATACCACACCATGTATGGTGAAGCCCTACTAGAATGACATTGTATTTTGCCTTTGAAAAATAAATTCAAGTCTATTTTTGAGTTCATGAACATTTTTATAAGTGTTCAAAGTGATGTATGGTGATGCTTGATAATATTTTATCCTTTCTTCCCTTATCCTCTCATGTTTATGCAAGAGTTCCTATTATAGCAAGTCACATAGAGTGTAACTAGTGTGTTAGACTCTTTTAATGTGTATAATTATTATTATAGTGTGAAATATTCCCTTTGGTTCACTTACTTTGTGTTATCTCATACATATCACCTCTATGTTGAAACACTTATGTTAGAACCTTTTAGGACTTAGAAGCTAGTTTGTATGCCTTATTTCTTAGTGAAAGGAATATTCTATTCTTTTAGAAATAATTATGGTGTATCACCCACTTATATTAGTTTAATTTCATGAAAAATTGTACCTTTTTTTCTATAACCAACTAGTTAGTTAGGTGATAAGTATTTCAAGGTGTATTTAGGGAACTAGCCTTTAAACCTATAGGTCTACTTCTATTATAGGTAAACCCACATACCCAGAATTATTTCCATGTTTTCAATATCTAGAGGAGGCTTGTACACTCTCTTTTAGGATGCAATATTTGGTGACAATAGTTATAGCATGCCTAGTGGGACCAAGGTCTAAGAGAGTGGAAAGATTGTTAGTGTGTCTTTCCTCTAATCAACTTTTAGGATCAAACAAGATAGTACTAATGATGACTTAAAATGAAATATTCTAGTTGTAAGTATCCCAGGTATATTTTATTAATTTTTTGATCATTTTTTATATCTTATTTTACCTATGAGGTTCATATGAATAGCTATGGTAATACTACTGTGAACCTCCCTATTAGCCTTGTTATGAACCACATTATACTCCTCAAAAATCCTATCACAATAGCTACCAATCCTATGATCCATGATAGCCTTATAGTCCTCCATTTCCCTCTCCATATGGACATCATGTTGTTGAACAACCCTATGAGTAATGATACCAATAAACCTATCAATAAATACCTTCCTATCAATATCAATATGACCCTTACCCACCATACCATGATGCATATAAACCTCAAGAGGATTCTTATGAGTCTTTTAATGAGGAATCAAATAATTCCATTGATTATCCATAAAGATACTACAATATATGTTATGAATTTTTATAAAATCAAATCCAACAAAATAGATATAGCCTCAATCCCCATCATTACCCTCCTCCTTCATCAACCTCATCTCATGCCAAATACTTATTGGAACTCATACCAGAGCTAATAGATAATGAAGATAATATAGTGACATGGGATAATGAGTTTGATGTGCTTCCTAAAAATCTCATGGAATGGTTAAGAGGTACTCCCCAAAGTTTTATGCATGTGTTAAATATAGTTGAATGGAAAGAGGGAAATTAATGGGGTATCAAAGAACAACTATATATGGTAAATAAGTTCCTTCAATACTTAATAAATGGGCTAAGGATGTGGGAATACAAATAACTTAAGAATGAACATGCTAATGTTGAAGATACTCAAGGAAGTTATTGGAAAGGTGAAACTTCTACTGATGTAAGTGGTTTTCCTTATAATCAACCCAAATTGTCACTTCCTCATGATCTTACTAGTGAAGTCATCTTTCCTAAATCCATTCATAAGCTCTCTACTACACCTCACACTCCATCTCCAATTCATCAGCCCTTTACCACACCTCATTCCTCTATCTAATTCATAAGCCTATCCATCAACCTTCCACCCCACCCCTTCTAAAAAAGGATCCCATTTTGAGGGAAAACAATGAAGAGGAAAAAGCTCAAGTCATAACTGATCAAGAAAATGTCATGAGTAACTATAAAGAGAAAATCACCATAGGGTATTCCATTGGTGAACACAAGTGCAAATATACCTTCTTGAATAAAGAGAAACAAATTGAATATTCATTTTTATTTTTCCATTAGGAATGTGGCCAAGAATTAAAAGATAAAGTGTTTAATAAGGACCCCATACCTGTTGTCCATGAGGAATAATATCTTGAATATGATGGCCATAAGAAGGATGAATTATGGTATAAATTTCATGGCATAAATAAAGAGTTTGAGTAGTTAAACAATTCAACTTCTTCTCCTAATGAGTATGCACCTAATCATGAGGTTGTTAATGATCATCTCAGGAATGAAGCTAAGTGTGCTATAAATAATGAAGGAGAACTTCAAGTCATTCCTCAAGAAATTTCAATCTTAGAAGAGTCTCATGAGAACAAGGTAGATCATATAGTCCTTAAAGAGTAATCTATACCTCATCCTAATGTTTAATCACCCTCAAATAAATAAAGCATAAACAATATCATCTTGATGACTGCATATATATATATATATATATATATATATATATATATATATATATATAGGTTGAAGAGGTGGTGGTTCTAGATGATAAGGAGAACAAAAATGATTGGTAGTAGCAAATAGAACTCTTTCAAGGGATTGAAGAGATTTACGAAGTTGAGGTCCAAGCACATGAGAAGGTAGATAAAGAGTTTTCCATGGAGGACAATCACCAATATTGGGTGGACTATCTAGAGCTCCTTAATGATATTGAATAACTTGCAGCTAAAAAGAAACCCAACCTCATTGAGAGCACCATGGAAATTAAGAAGGTATGCCTTGTTGAATCGCCATTGAAGTTTGAAATTGAGGATTCCTATGAGAAGGTTAAATTTATTAATTTTTAATAAGATTTCATTTCCATGTTTGACCTGGTTGGAGCTACTTTGATTTCACTGAATATCATGCTAATGAAGTTGGCAAACACCATGAAGAAGATGGAGGCATCAATTCCAAGGATCAAAAACAATATGAGTCATTGGTTTATTAATTTAATGGAGAAATATAGGTTTTAAACTTCCATTTTGATATAGGGGGATGTGTTTATTTTAGTTTAGTTTGTGTTTGAGTTAGTTAGTTTGGTTTGTGTGTTCCATAAGTGCTCATGAAGAACAACTGTGGGTTTCCTTAGTTTATTATCTTATGTGTTGTCTCTTGTTGGTTTTATATTGTTTGGTGTGTTTTAAAATTCAATTTTGTGTCAAAATTTTTCATATATGACTCTATATCCGAATGGATAGGAAAAGGCTATTGGTCTTGGGCATAACAAACATACCACCCCTAGAAATCACCAAAAATGATGACTATTTTGACCACAAGTCAAAATAGGTCAATCCACCTATAATAAGTTTTTTATATGGGTATATTAGGGTCTTATAGGGTATTTCATGGAATTATTTGATGTTATTTAATATGTTACTAGCCTTGGTCATGGTCATTTTGGGTCCTAAGTCATTCTATGCCATTCAGGGGTCATATTTGGGCCATTTATGAAGATGGTATGGTTTTACAAAAAATAAAAGTTCTCAAAAGTCTTTATCAATGTATATTGGTCACATATATGTTATAAATGTCAGTCCCTAATTAAAACTTGTAGGTACTCTATTGAAACAAGAAGAAAAGTGGTAGTTTGGGTAGTTTTGGAAGTTGTACAACCTCTAAATGAAGGTGACACATGTGTGAAGCTTCTCTAGTGTCTCTTAAACTTATATTGAAGAATTTTTATGTTTTAACTAATTTTTAATTCTTTAAAATAGTCAAACACCATTTTGCTCTTTCATCACCCTTCTAGACATGTAAAATCAGTCAATAGGTTTCTTCTTGGTATGACTAGTAAGAGAGTTTTCAAGTCAAATGCCTCAAGTGTGAGTTATTAAACTCATTATACTTAATTTTCATGTAAATTTTTATAGGATTTATCACTTTTACTTTATGATCCATCCTTTAGAAGTGGACTAGTATTTTTTGCATGTTATTTCCCACACCCCATAGGTTTATTTCGTATATGATCTTGTACATACAATATAGTTGATGAAATTTATTATATAGGGATTATAAATCCTATCTCATTATTCCCAAAATTAATTTTATGTTTGAAATATTTTTTATGAGTACAACATCTCAAATTGCAAGTTGGTCTCGCATGGAGTTGCAGACATGTTTACATCATTTGCATATGTTTCATATCCTTTTAGTGGATTTTGAGGAGGATTATAATTTGTATTCCATGTGTCTCATTCCATGAAAATCATCTCCTTCTTTCAAAATTTTAGTCTCAATGATTAACATTCATGGAGTTGTAGTCAAAGAACATACTTCATAGTCAATTCTTGAAAATATAATCTACAATCATGGTGTAAGACATTTTAACCATGTTAATAGAGGTGTAATTATGGGATATAAGGTTTTTAACTTATCCTTATAACATAATAAATCAATTTAAACTTTAAAATAATCATATGTTTGTATATAGCAACTTATTCTTCTCCATACACAGTCTTCTGCCATTAATGAACAAACACAAGTGCTTATAGGAGAATATCATGTTGAGATAAGGCATTTGATTGTTTCCAAGTTCTTCATGATGAAATTTTTTCATTTAAATATCTTGAAAGGATTTAAAATTGGTTGAAGGGCTATACACTATTCATATGGTTCATTTTCCAATCCACTACTCTATCTGCAACTGCAAATGCATCTATAAGTGTTTCACTAGAGAATGGACACATTGGAGTGAGAGTATGGAAACATGTTTCAAGATATTCATGATGAAGATATTCAATTTGAAATATTTGAGAATGTTTAAGACTATTTTTATAGCTTTGAACTATGCACATTTCTCATATCCAGACTCAGTACTTGTACATTGCAATATCCACTTGTAATAGGTGGCCTTAAACAAAGATCTAAAAGTGTTTCATGGAGGAGTTTGGAATGATTTGAAATATTCATGAGGTTTATTTATTTATATTATAACATCATAACTATGTTGAGATATTGGACTAGTAAGTAGACTTGAGAAGTCACCTCAAGTGAGGGAGCTGTGTTTTAGGGACAAGTTCCCTAAAAGTTCCAAAATAGAGCTCTCAACACTTTTGATGATTCCATTTGATGAGATGATAGATAACCTAAGAAATATTTAATGGTTATATGTTGTATCCTCCATATAGGGTTATAACCTTACAAAATATGTTGGAAATTTTATTAAAGTAACATGTCAAAAAAGGGCTTCTAAACCATGTATTTGTCCACTATAGAAGAGCAGTATTTACTACAATATTTCAAGTTGCTATAACATCATGATCCAAGGTAACCTATAAGGAGTATATATGCATGAATAATGGTCCTATGGAGTTAAGAACACAAAAAGGATTTAAATCATATTAAAGAGAGTTGGAGTATAATACCCTTGCTCAGAAGGGTCACCTATAGCCTGACAAAGTAACCCACAGTCTCACAAATCCAACATTTGTAGTTAGAATTAAAAACATGAACATTTTAAGAGTTAAAAAATGTATCCAATATTTTTATATGGGTCAAAAGGTATGTGGAAAATATTTCAAGGTGATTACTCACCTACATGACCCCTATTTTACCATCAGTGGTCAACTGTAATTGACAGTGGTTTGACAGTAAGCTATAAATGTTGTGGTCTTGGTGTTGACATAGCCTAAGATTGGTATGAGTGGATACAAGTGAGTTTTTAAATTTATGAAGGAATAAATAGGGTCTTAATGGAAATGAACAAGGTATGGAACACATAAATACTCACCTATAGGCTTATTTTTTCCTGAGTAAGTAATTAGTCTATAGTCAAGTCTGGTTGAATAGAGATATAGGTTCAAGAATCCAACATAGATGATGGGAATTTTTAAAGTATTTTTAATTATTTAAATATTATGAAATTAATATTATGGTGTCATAAAACCAAGACAATAGAGCATGAAACCATCCTTAAAGTATACTTGAAGTCAACACACATAAGTCTTGCATAATTAGTTTTCTACAGTCTGCCTTGAGGTTTTGATGATATTTGGAAGGTATAATGATATTATAAAGAATTTAAATATTACATAAAGGGTCATAATAAATTATATAATCCCATCATGACTTTCTTTTATCTAGGATAATATAAGAGATTCTCTTTGTTCTATCTCAGATGGAGTACCCAACCTATAGGTTTTAGAAAAAGAGGATGACAAGGTGAGCTAGGGTTTGGTGAGAATTTTTATAAGGATTTTTATATTTTTGTCACACATTTACCAAAATTAAAAAATAGGCACATGGGATAGAAACCTATCAAGGTGTCCTAAACCAATAAGCATGCAGTCAAGACCTTTAGGTCTAGATTAGGCCTATTGCCCATTTGTGGGTCTACTATTACTTTTGGAACTAGATGAGCATCCAAATGAGTTAGAACATATTCATATGGGATTTTAAAATGTTTTAAATCTTCTAGAATACAAATTAAACCACATGAAATCCATTTCTTGGCTCAAATCAACTCAAGACTATGTAGAATGCATGAATAAAGTTCGAGAGGGAAAATTTGAGAGATCACACCTACTTTGAAGATTTGAATGGGAGCCTAATGATGTAGGTGATGTTAGATAAGGTAATTAACTTTATTTTCAATGGAATTTGTTTAGGGTTTGAATGATAGACCTTTATGAACAATCATTAGAGGGTAAAACATTGCTAAACCTTCCAAAACCCTAATTCTTCACCTAATGGAGAAGATGAAGTAGTAAATGAACCTAATAGGGAGATTTTGAATTTAAAGTGACTTTTATATTTCATAAGACTCCTATGATATCCTTCCCATCAATTTGACTATCACCCTAAATGTACAGAAAGGGCACAAAATTGGTTTATTTGATAATTTTGTGTTG